>PVKC010004812.1:0-34743 GCA_004027635.1 Crocidura indochinensis
ATGTTATACATTTGTTCAAAGCAACAAGATAGGAGACTCGATATGTCATAATTTAAACTATGAAATCTGGGTAAAATGATGTTTTTCAAACTATGTTTATCAGTTGTAGCAAATGTACCATTATGGTGTGTGATATAATGGGGGAACTAAATGTATGTGTGGGGGGACAGAGCATATGGGAAATCTCTGCCCTTGGTTTTCCTCTTACCTTAAAACTGATATTTAAAAATTGTTACTAAATGGATGTGTTTCAAATAAGCTACATGAAGTCGAAGATTCTTGTTTGTAGACTAGTTTTAAGTGCTGCGTGTCCCAATGTAAGCTTAAACTACTCTGAGTAATACAGTCAGCGATTGGCAGGATAATTATAAGTTGAAAAGTCATCACTGTATGCTATTCACAGCAACTCTGAGAAACCCAATTAATACTTTCTGGAAGAAACTTAATTCCGAGTTATATAGTCTCTACCAGGTGTTTTAGATAAAAATGCCACTAACAGATAACCCACAATTGACCTGTGATGAAAATTTTCATGAGGCTTTCACAGCCTGAATGCCCATCAAGGAAATAGTTTTACTTTAATTTTTTTTCAAACAGTACACTGAGTCAGTCAGATAATAGGTAAAATATATGCTGTTTATTTGAGGTCAAAGTAACATGAAATTCGAGTTTTGTTGCTTTTGGCATGGAAAGATAACCCTCTCATATTAAGTATTGCTCTTACAGATTTTTATATATCTACTTATTTAACTATTTTGGCTCACTATGACATAGGTTACCATCATTATGCCTATTTTGAAGTTAGTATCTGAGATAACGGGAGAAAAAGTAACTTATCAATGGCCACACAATTATTAAGTAGACAGCAGAGCTTTGAACCAATATACCTGAGTTGATTGAGCCTTTCATTGATTCTAGTAAGATGACTTTAGATTCTTTTATTTAGATTCTTTTATTTTGACTCAATTAGCGTGGATATTCAATGATTAATTTAACCTAGTATTAACTTTGGAAATGTGGCTGGGTCTATTCTGTCCCAGCTTTAGTTTTAGAAAAGCAACAACTCTTATTCTGTCTCATCATTGTGCTTTGCGTGCTAAAATTCAGTGATGTTAGCTGGAAATTGACAATCCTCCCTTGATGGTACTTGACCGTAGGAGTTTCCCATCATGCCTTCTAAACTTCATTCTATGTCTTCTTTTAAATCTTTCTGTTTGACTACCTCTTTTAACGAATTCAAAGACGAGTGCTTTCCAACGTATTTTCTGAGACAAAAAGATTGTACTAGTTTCTAGCTAGCCTTGGCTTTTCTCTTCTGGTCTTAACTGGCGAGGAGTAAATAGAGAACTGTTATCCATTGTGTGGGAAATAAAATCAGTCAAGGGTAATGATTATAGTGAGGCATTTAATCAGAAAAGTGTGTGTGTGTGTGTGTGCGTGCGTGCAGTTGTGTGTGTTGTGTGTATTTTTGTCTGAGAGAAGGACTGAGAAAGAAGAGAAAGTGAGAATTTTAAACTTGATTTATCCTCTACAAATTTGAGGTAGAATTTGGATTTTTAATTTGTATAACTTTGAACAGTGCAGTTCGTTCAATAACCACTTGATCTTTGTTATCAAATGACTTATTAAGTCACTATGAAATTATTTGTGTTATAGATCATGGAGGGTTTGGTGATGCCCAATATCCCGGAGTTCTTCATCAGCATAAATATTTCCAAAGTTTTTTTTAATTGTTTGGTTTGCCAAAATTAATCAATTTGAGTTATTATGTTGGCTTGTTATTTGTATATTAATGTTTCTAATTTACAGAAGCAAACAAAATCCCCTACTCATTGTTGTGTGAGCTTTCTCCATTTATATGTAGACACAATTTTGTATTTTCATGTCTTATTCTGACTCACAATGAGCAGTCTTATTTCCTTGGACTCTGTTTTTGTTCTGCCTACTCCTTGTCTTTTCCTGCATTACTACTGATTTCAAATGCAATGAGCCTTGCTAATATTTTGCTATTTTAGTGTTTCACATCCACTTAGGTATGTGTTAATTTTATAAAGAACTGATACTGTATTTGTAGATCATCATAAAATGAGATGAGGGGTTTTGTAAAATACCTATTAGAAATAGGTCTGTAAAAGATGATTTTTATTCTTTGTTCCTTTATAATTAAATTTCAAAAAATGAAATAAAATAAGACCAAAGACATAGCTTTATTTTGAAACTGTATAACAGGTTATACTTTCTTTACCAAAACCTCATGCTAAGAGGATTATTGCTTATTCAAAGGAAAGCAGTCATTGAAGAAAGAAAGTTCTAAAGATTATAGACTTGAGAGGCAAATTTGTTTCTTTGATGGAAAGTACATTTAAGCTGATGTTAGCTTTCCAGCAAGAGCAATTATTATCTTGCTAAGGTATTAGGTATAAAATATTGTGTGGGAATTCTGTATTTTCTTAGAAAAAGACTTTTTTGCATTGCAGTATTGCTTAAAAGAAATCTTTTCCACTCATCATTTAAACCACTTTTTAACAATATAAACATTTTAAGTTCTATAGTTTTGAATGAGCAGTCAACTGTAAAAATAAAGACATACAATATTCACTCTTTATTTTGTTGCCATGTTTTCAAATCAAAGGTCATGTTGTTTTATAAAGAATTCTGACATGTATTTATAAATATTTAAAATATTTTTTCTAATTATGTATCTACATTATATTGCCACTCATAATACATTTTCCCTTTGTAGGGTGTTAAATATTTTTATTTACATGTATATTTTAATGCTTCTTAATTTATATAATGAGGTTTTTGGATGTTTTTTTACTAAAATGTTGCAACCTTAAGTGCATCACTGATATTTATGTGGCCAAGGAAATAATATACTTAAATTAAAGGTATTTTGGAAATCTCAGAATATCTAATACAGTTAACAGTGATAAAATTTTAGTTTAAAATATAAACATTACTTTTGAGCTAGAATGCTAAAATGATAACAATCATCACTATTTTATACGATGGTGACCTTATTTTAATTGTTATTGAAATAAAAATAAAGTTTGTATAGGTAACCTTTTAAAACAACTAAATCTAGGAACAGCAGAAAACCTTTCTGTTGCCTTAGAATGGGAATTTGGCCATTTGGAAATGCATCAATAAAGTCTTAGTTGTAGTCACAATATGGAAAGGCAATGCCACAGACCTTTTCCAGAAGAAATACAGAAGACATAAGGTCAGAGAGGTGAGAGAAAGAAGTATAAAATAAGGCACATCTGGGGTTGTTAAGAACAATTAGAACCTATAACATAAAGAAGACAAAAGGTGAATGGGCCTCAGTCTGCTCTGTGACCATCTGGCTCAACGGACTTTACATACTGTTTCAAAGACTTCCTTTTTTCTCTTTCTGATCTCAGTTAGCAAAAAACTCTTGTTTATACAAAGTAAATCTTTTAGTTCATCCCTATTAATTCACATGTGGTATAAAATTTAAAATGGAACCAAAATTACTCAATTTACATGCTCACTAAAGTACATGTGAATTGTCATGCAATTGTTATAAACTGATTTTTTTTTTTTTTGGTAAGTAACTGTGGTCATTTGAACACTGGTGTGAATGAGAAAAAACAAATATATACATGCATTATTTTATCACTAAGAAAATGCAAATGCACTTTTCTAATCTAAAAAAAAGTTTCATTTTCCTTAGGCGTAAAATTACTATACTAATTTTATTTAAAAAGTGTGAATTAGTGTATGATAGTGTCTTTTTTAAAATGGCATTTTTAGTTTTTCAGTTTTATATTGTATACATATATAAAGAGATGACTCTTCATCCCATCTTCATAATTTCTCCTATTACTAATATCTTGCATTACTGTGCTATTTATTTCCATTAAAGTTGATGCATGAATATTAACACATCATCATTAACTATAGCTATTAATTTATATTAAAATTCATACTTGATGTCGTATATTTATATGCCTTTGACTATTCATATTGATATATAAATCCCTTTACAGTGATATGAAACAATTCTATATGCAAATTCTCTGTACACCATCTCTTCATTCCTTTTCCCATTACCTTTGAATTCAGGCAACCAATGACTTGCTTCTAGTATGTCATGTAATTTTAATGATGTGTCATGTGTTCTGATCTACTTTCACTTAATAATAAGCTTTCAAGACTTCTCCTTGTCTACTCCTCTTTGAAGAGCTAATTCCTTCATGTCACTAATATTTTAATTTGAAATTTTTTCACTATCTGTAATATTGTTGTAAAATTTATAGTTTTTATATAAGACTAGATAAAAGTGAGTTTTTAGATGAAATTGAATATTGAAGTTATTTCAGATGCAAAATATTTATTTATATTTATTTATTTAGGTTTTTGGGTCACACCCGGCAGCGCTCAGGAGTTACTCCTGGCTATCTGCTCAGAAATAGCTCCTAGCAGGCATTGGGGACCATATGGGACACTGGGATTTGAACCAACCACCTTAGGTCCTGGATCGGCTGCTTGCAAGGCAAACACCGCTGTCAGATGCACAATTTTAAAAGATCACTAGGTTCAATAAAATTCCACTTAGTCTACAACATGTACTTACTTCGTTTTCATTTTTCCAGTTCCATTAATGTGGTTCTACATCATAATCAATTTCTTCCTTACCCATTTATAAAGAGACGACTCTTTATAATCCTTGGAACATCTGCTAGTGTTCAATAGATTGGTGTACCCTATCAACCAGAAGAGCTGGTCAATAGTCAATATCACAGAGTAATGAGAATCAGTTTATTTTCTCCATTTGTCAGAATTACTTCTCACTCTTTCCTGCACAGACCAATTTAAATATCAGTAAGTTAATTTTAGAGGAATGTTTATGAAAAGAACTAAGTGAAAGTTTTAGTATGAGCAATTGTTCTATGGCTGATTTCCTGCATCTCCTTTATTTTGCAGTTCATAAGTATTTGTTTTTCGAGTCTTACACAAATAAATGTTTTCAAGAAAATGAAAATCAAGTAAAACTAACCGTAAAAACAAAGGAATTAAGGAAATTGACATTTTTATTTTAGCTCATGACTCCTCTATTTGTATCCTTTCTAACATGTGCTCAGCATGTTTACTAAAAAGAGTACCTTTTAAGGAAATGTACTTAAAAAAAAAGTTCTCTGTCTTGAGATGGAGGATGATAGAGCAGGTAGAGCTCTAGCTTTGCTCATGGCCTACCCTTGCAGGTCAGAACTCCTAGCACTCTATTTGGACCTCTGAGGTCTGATAGGAGTTATCTTTGAAAATTAGCCAGATGTAAGTTAGCCTGCACATTGCTGGGTGTGGTCCACAAATAAACAAACAAAAGCCCCTGATTTGATAAAAATAAAAGTTTTAAAAATAATCTGAATATTGCTGGATGTGGCCCACAAGAAAACAAAAACCTTTTGATTTGATAAAAAAAAAGTCATACTGGTTATTAAAAATAATTTAGTTTATATCTACTTGTGATCTAAATACATTAGTGGATTTTGTTATTGCTAATAAATATAAATTTGCTACATAATTCTATCTGACATGTTTGAAAAATAATTAGAATAATATAGGCAAGACTGTTTTTGTGATCACAAAAGACTGGAATAAATTTAGTATACTAGACATAGTTAAATAGTATAATTTAAATTTCATGTTCCATATAAACAATTAGTTTAAATGGAAAGACATCTTGTAAAATGACTCGCATGAATATATTTTGGTTGACTTTCTTTTCCTAGATACCATATAGATTGCAAACAAAATCATTTAAATATATTAGGAGTGTTATATAAATATTTATAAAAATCAAAGAATCTGTTCATTTAAAACGACCCATTTGTAATGTTAGTACTTGAGAGTTCCTTGTTGACAGTTAAAAATTTAAAAAGTAGCAGCACACAGTTTATTTTCTTGACATAGAAATGGATCCAGTAAAGCAGGCTGATGACCTAATGGGGGAAAGATTTATATTTGTATGTCTGAACAAGCACATAAAAATAAAGTAATAAAGAAGTGTCAGCAAGTCTGTCAGGGAAAACACTGACTTCTACTTCAGTCATATAGTAGTTCTGGATATTTTGTTAGAAAAATATATATCAAGACTAAATAATATACTCCAACAAGTAAACAAATTTTTACAATTACATAAAAATCTACTATTTTTTTCAAATATGAAATTACCCCCATAGCATTACTTCTTTTTTTTTTTGGGTGTCTGGTTTTTGGTTTTGGTTTTTGGGTCACATGTAGTGATGCTCAGGAGTTACTCCTGGCTGTGTAATCAGAAGTCGCTCCTGGCAGTATGGGGGACCATATGGGATGCTGGGATTCGAACCCTGTATTGACCACATGCAAGACAAATGCCTTACCACTGTACTGTCTTTCCGGCCCCAGCATTACTTTTTTTTAGTTCCCAGAAAAGGTGTGGAGTCACATCTAGTGGTATTCAAGAACTTAAATTGGTCTTGTGCTTAGAAAGGACCCTGGTAGTTCTCAGGGACCATATGCAATATTGGGAATTGAATCACTGTGGTTACATGCAAGGCAGATGCCTTATCTCATTTTATCTCTCTAGTACACTATTCTATTTTTTTTTGGTTTTTTTTTTTTTTTTTTTTTTGGTTTTTGGGTCACACCCGGCAGTGCTCAGGGGTTACTCCTGGCTCCATGCTCAGAAATCGCTCCTGGCAGGCACGGGGGACCATATGGGGCACCGGGATTCGAACCGATGAACTTTTGCATGAAAGGCAACCACCTTACCTCCATGCTATCTCCCGGGCCCCCCACTATTCTATTTTTTCTTATTTATGTTATCTTTTCATTACTGTTGGGAACCCTGATTTCTCTTTTTGATCTTTCACATTATTTTGATAACAGAATTCTCCTGGCCATACCAAGGCATATGAAACCTTATTACTAACCCCTCTTGAAATTCTTTGTCTAAATACTAAGATAATAGTTTCATCACTTCTTTATTATTTTTATTTATTCAATTATGCCGGATATTAAATCATTGCCCCTGCTCCTAGACCTTTGCAAGCTTTGCTTGTATTCAGGTTTTATCCAACATTGTTCATGCCTATCAAATCACAAAGAATTCAACATAAACATATATATGATATGTTTTCTAGATATAGCAAATCTAATATTAAGAGTAACAACAAATCTATGAAATTCATTTTAAAAGAATAATAAACATAAAGACATAAGTTGACTGATAATCTAAGTTAGGAAGAATATGATTTAATGAGGAAGAGGCAATAGAAAAAAATTACTGCAGACTATTGGAGCTATGAATGATCGGTGCTTGGGAAGTAGTACAGTCCAAAGTGCCTGTGAGGGAAGAGAGAAAACTTAACATTGGATTACTAAAATCCTGACAAAGGAGATGGAGCTTGGGATCTGTAAAAATTTCATATTTAAAGAATGAAATGGATTTTGTTATTTGGAAAAAGAAAAAAATATAATTCAAAAGCAGCTAGAAAAGAATGAACTGAGTTGAGAAATGGTGTGAAATTTAAAATTTAGTGAGACACTAAAATGACACGAGCAGAGATTCAACTAAGGTTCCCTTGGGAGATAAATTTATGAAAAATGGGCTAAATTCAAATTTTTGTCGGTTTTGGTATCTCTGACTTCATAGTCTCTAGTAAAAAGCACCAGATAATCTTTTGTGTTTTCTCATCATAGTATATATGATATTGTACATGGTATAGTATATAGCCTGCTTCAACAAGCCAAGGTTAGCAGCAGAAAGATCAGTCAGTATAATTATGAAAGCTGAGAAGAAAGAATTGGGTTGGATACAACTGAATATTCCTATACACCCTGCTTATGTTCTTTGGAAAATTGAGTTGACAAATTATTAGCACATTGGTAGGAAAAAAGACAAAATTTACTTAAATAAGTATGAAAAACTTCTCAGCAGTAAATTATAAAGTACCTGGTTAATAGGAGTTCATATGCTGAGCTAAGGAATGAGATACAAGGCTAGGAAATCAAGAAGAAAGAGGGGATCTTACTTAATAAAGAGTAAATGGTTTGATATCACAAAAATATTACAGCTCAATATATGCTCTAAAGTCTGATTTTTCTAATAAAATATCCCTAAAGGATGTCCAAAAACCTATGCTCTTTGCTTTTACGATTATAGTGATATTTATTTTCTAAATATATAGAACTCCTCAAATCTTAATTCCACATGACAAATATTGGGGGAAAGAAATCTAGGATGAACACTGGCTAAAGTATATACAAACATTTCTTAGGAAATTGACTACAGTTGGATAGAAAGCAACAATGGGGAATTCTGACAAGAATTAATTTTATTAGTTTTATTAATAAAGTCTTGTTGAACTTGAAGTAAATATGATAGTCAATTGAAAAAGCAATTTACATTTAAAATTGCTTTAGAAGTAAAATGTATATTTAATAGTTATTTCAACAGAAAATTTGGACTAAATCCTATGTTTCCTTAGAGGTTTACATTTATAGTGTAATTATAAGTCAGTTAAAAAAGTAACAGTTTTGAAGTATTAAAAAGAAAACAAAACCAAAATTTATACAAAGAACTGAAGATTGAATTATAGGGACCTTTATGTTATCTTCATAAGTGTAACTATAAAATGAAATTAGTAATTAGAGAGAAGTAATAAGATGCTAAGAAGTGTCCTTGAGAAATCAAGAGAAAGAATTATTGTTCTATCTAGTAAATACGTTGTATGTCTACCTCTTTAGAGATGAAGGTAGCACATTTGTTTAGACGTCATTTTTCACTGCATAGTTCACACATCACTGGGAAATGTTTCATGTAACCGAATATACTCATCTTCTGCCAACAAGTATCAACATACTCTGTGAAGTGCTGCGGAGTGATTTATAATGTGCACAGGATCTAGAAGTCTCATTTTCCTTATGCTTGTACTTGCATATAAGTCAAGACACATAAATGCATAAAACTATGACTGCATGAGAAGCTCTAGGAACAAGTTTTGTTCTTTTTCCTACGGTACTAAATTCTGGTATCAGTCTATTAATTTCACGGAACACAATATAACACGGTCAAATAATTTTAAATCCCTAAGTCCAAAATTACTAAAAATAAATGCTGAGACAACTTTCTGTCAGTACAAATACCCAGATATAGATGTAGCTCATGATAGTTGGATGAATTCCATTCAGGTCATTCAGGTCTGTAGAAAGAGATTGTTCTTGGCAGACAAATACTGATGCACCTGTTCATACGAGCATAGAAGGAAAACAGAAAATAAAAGAAGGTATATTTGGAATATGCTTTAGGGTAGTGTTTTTCAACATTTTTGTGCAAAGGCACACTTTTTTCATGAAAAAAATGAGGCACACCATCATTAGAAAATGTTAAAAAAAACTGTGCCTATATTGACTATATATAAAGTAATTCTCTTGAATAAGAAGCAAATAAACACAAAGATATTATAGTTACTTTATTATGAAATAATCTAATGACTGGTCTATATTTTGAGCCAAAGTCTCATGTTATGGATGAAATTGGAATTTTCCCTATTGCACACCAGACAATATCTCATGGCACACAGTGTGCCGTGGCACAGTGGTCGAAAAACACTGCTTTAGGGAGATTGTTTTGTATGATTACTGGGGCTGGCCTCATTCGTATAACTCAGAAGATTGTGATACATCATCTGCCTTTAGAGTATAATCTACAGCAGTATATAAAGTATCAGTTGCTTCTTGGACTAATGTATTCATCTCTAAGGGTTCAAGGCAAAGTGGGGGAGCAGATTTGCTGAGATCAAATGATACTTTACCTAGAGGATTTAGATAAAAGTTGTTAGCAGGAATCTCCTGCTAATGTCGCTGAATCCAGATGAAGATTTGATAAACTCATTACATAAGTAAACCTGCCAATGAAACCCAGCTAGAAAATATTTGAAAATATTCCCTCCTTCTGTCCTTGACATAGATATGTGATTCAGAGCAAGTAAAAGATTTAGTTTGCTTTGACATTTTTCAGGAAAGAATTCTCTGATGGTGTGAGTGATCATACATCAGGTAGAGCATTTACCTTGCATGTAGCTGACCTGGGTTTGATCCCCAGCATTGCAATAGGGTTTCCTAAAGCCTACCAGAAGTAATTCCTGAATGCAGAGTCAGGAGTAAGCCCTGAGTACTGCCAGGTATGGCCTCCCTTCCCCAAACATAACAAACTAAAAAATAAACAAGAAAGAAAGCCTTTGTCTAACACAATAAAACATGGGAATATTATTTAAACATAAATCAAATCAGCATTAGAAAGCACTAATGGAATGGGTTTAGAAGTGTTTCTGAATCTAGGAAATAATTGCTTTATTTTTTGAAGTTTACTTCAGATTGAAGATTCAGACAAGATTTTAAGAAGTGTGTCAAACCTCTTCAAGTATAAATTCACTTCTGAAAAGTAAAAGTGGTTGAAAATTACATCGAGAGTGTCATCATACTTTTTTACATATTACATTTAGTTACCTACAGAATTTTCCCTTTCACTTTTTCTGTTATGTCTTTTCTTTTCTCTTTGCATTCTTTATTTCTATCTCTATCAATACCACTTCTTCTAGTTTCAGATTTAAAATTATTTTCTCAAATGATAGTTCTAAAAATCTGTGGGATAAAATCTGAAGAGTAGAGATCATGGTGAAATTTATGAAATATAGGTCCAGGCAATATTAGGTTAAAGCGAACATTTTGTACTGCAATTAGCTATGATTTAGTGTGAAAGCTAAAAATTGGTGGAAGGGTAATACATCAAGTTTAAATATCTGGATTTTGAATTCATTTTTTCATTAGGTTAAAATTAGTGGTGAATGTGTATATAGTAATTAGTTTAGGAATTTTAACTTGGAATATGATTTAGTCTGAGAAAGCAAAACTAAAATAAAATTTATAGCAACCAATGAATGTCACTGGGTGTGCCACCCAAAAATAAAGAACCAAAAAACCCCAGAAAACCTGTGTAAATCTACTAGTTATAGTCATCATTAGAACCCACAGGGGTTGGGGAGCTTTGAAAAATGTGTATCTTTTCCAATGTAGTAGGGGTTAATTCATATAGGAGAATATTGACTGTGAGACTTAAAATTGTTTACAATTTTGAATATTAAGTAAACTAATATCCAATGATTTGCTAACTTTCCCAAAAAAGATCATAAAAATATTTTTTTGCTTTTTTTTTTAACATCGAGATAGCATGGAGGGAAGGCGTTTGCCTTTCATGCAAGAGGTCATCGGTTCGAATCCCGGTGAACCATATGGTCCCCCATGCCTGCCAGGAGCAATTTCTGAGCATGGAGCCAGGAGTAACCCCTGAGCACTGCTGGGTGTGACCCAAAAAAAAAAAAAAGCAAACTTTTAGGAATGCAGTTTAAAGAACCATGTATAAAATTAATTTGGTTACATATATTTTCAAAAATCATGTTGCTTTTAATGATCTTTTAATGTGTAATGAACAAAACTGGTATATTTTAGGCTCTTATCCTGTGAAGCAACTATATTAAACATATAACTTTCACATGATAAAATAAAAATTATTTTCTGATAAAATGTTCTTTAAACATCTGTGTAATAACAAACCAGACAGCACAGGATAATATAAACGCAGAAATTTGTTATCTTCCTTTCCATATAAATTACTAGAGCTATTGTACTTTTACAATTTCTGGGTAAATTGGTCACTGGAAGTTTTACTCCAACCCACAGATGTCCATTTGATAATTATAATTTCAATAATTTATTGCTACTTTATTTTAAAAGTGACATTTTAAAAGGTATGTTTATATTAAAGACTGGAGATCATCATGAACAGGGAGTCATAATTAAGTATAAAAAGTATTTTCTTCTTTAAAATTTTTATTTTTTAATTTATTTTTAATTTCATTTAATTTACATTTTTATTTCTCTTATCTATCTCAAGGAGAGTGAGGGAGAGAGAGAAGGAGAGGGAGGGAATAAAAGAGAGAGGAGAGAGAAAGGGAGAGGGAGAGAGGGGAAGGGGGAGAAGGTGAGGGAGAGTATATTTACCAAAGAAAGTATATTTACCAAAGAAAGGTGTTGTTAGAGAGGACACTCTGAAATATCCTTGTGTTTGAGAAAATTTAGGAAAAATATAGCACCTTAAATGAATTCATTTTATATCTGAGCATTTATGATTATTGCTCTTATTAATGATTGGAGCTATTTAGAGTAATGTAATAATAATAAATGGTTTTGATTTTGGGTCATACCTAGCTATTTACTTCTGGCTCAGTGCTCAGGAGTAGTGCTCTTGATAGTTTTGGGGACTATAAGGGATACCCAGGATTGAATTCAGATCAACCATGTCCAAAGCAAGCACTCTACCCATTGTCCTATCCTTTAAGCCCCTAAGGATATCTTTTGAAGTGTGTTCATAAGTATAGCTCTTATTCCTAGTAGCTATACTTACTCTCTGTAACCTTTCAGCTAATAATGCCACAGGAAGCAGATTATGAGTAACAGGACCTGAAGAAGAAGCAAGAAACTTCTACCAAGCAGAAGAAAAAGTAGACTTATTCCAGAAGAGGTAAAGAAAAAGAGATCAAGATAGAATCAGATATAAGAGACCTTTTTCCTACTATTTGGTTAAACCTGAAGACAAAATGGGTATAAAAATGCTCATTTTGGTGGCTGGAGCCATACTATATCAGAAAGGGCAGATATCATGTCTGAGACTGAACTGGGTTGGATCCCCTTCACGCTAGATAGTCCCTTGAGCATGGTCAAGAATGATCCCTGAGTGACTTGTCAGGAGTAAGTCCTGAGCATCCCTGGATGCAGTCCAAGTTAAAAATAGGTCAGAAATAAGAATTACTCATTTCTATGTGACTTGAAGTAGCCTTAAACACAATCTGCATTGCCAAGAGTTTTGGGTAAAAGATAAGATGACACTCTGAAAAAGCATGGAGTAAAACACTCATGGATAAAACAGTTTTCAGGGTACCACGTGGGTTTGGTACTCCTTCATGCAAAAACATACACTCCAGGCGATTGAGCTATTTCTCCATTTTAGGATTTAACTTTACTGTTGTTGTTGTTGTTGGACTGAATATTTATTTATGCAACAATACTCAGGTAATGAAAACTCTATTTTTTATACAGGGGCTGAGATATAGTATAAGAGATAGGACCCTTGCCATGTACACACCCAA
Source organism: Crocidura indochinensis (assembly GCA_004027635.1). Lineage (NCBI taxonomy): Eukaryota > Metazoa > Chordata > Mammalia > Eulipotyphla > Soricidae > Crocidura > Crocidura indochinensis. The sequence continues at coordinate 13,215 of PVKC010004812.1, forward strand.
CCTTAATTTAATCACTGGTGCCTAATATGGTGCCCAAGTCTCACCATGAAATGATCGTTGAGTGAAGATCCAGGAATAAACCATGAGCACCATCAATTGTAGCTCCCCCAAATTTAGAAGATTTTTGAAGTAGAGTTATTCATCATTAATGAATTGTAAATATTTCCCCTAATTTTACAGGAAGAAACTCTTTTGATCAAAATAAAGTATATTTTATAAGCAGAGAAAGCACATATTAGGATTGTTTTTTTTTGACCATATCTGGCAATACTCAGGGGTACACTCCTGCTTCAATCAGGAATAATTCTTGGCAGTGCTCAGGTACACATTAGGGATCCCAGGAATTGAACCAGTTTGGCTATTTATAAATGCCCTATCCACTGTACTTACTTACTATCTCTTCTGTCCCTACATCTCTATTTTACATGACTAACTTACACGGTTTAGATATTTCAAACTAATTTATATATGAAGAAATATCACCATCATAGCTTAGACTCTTTTGTGGAATAAATACCTCTAAATTTTATTCTTTTAAAACAGCATAGGTGAATTTCCTAATCTTGTTTGAAGTCAGTGAGAAAGACAGAAGGAACCAATGGGGACAGAGGTGCACGTGATTAAGGTACATCTGTGATATAAAGGTAGGCTATAGCTAAATATCCAAACTACAGTGTCAACACACTGAAACCATGAGATCTGAATTTTAAGAACCAAACTTAAAAGGTGCTTTTCAAGATGTAAGTTGGTAAAGCACCGGGGAGAGTTGAGAGGAAGGGAACATAATAACACTGATGGAGGGAAATTAAAACTGGTGGTGTGATCCATACTGAAAGGCCTTATGTCTAAAATTTAACTATGAATAGCCATAAATCATGGTGGTTTAATAAAATAAAATTATAAAAGGACATGGCAGTGGGTGAGATTAATTGCAGTTGATCAGATTCAAACTGAAAGAGTCTTGACCATGTCAAATATCTATGACAGAAGGGAAGAGAACACAGTAACTGTCTGCTCTAATTTTGTTGGCCAAAGCAAGTTGAATGATCATATATGATAGCAAGGATGCACAGAAGGGCAATTTTACTATCTGTCCTTGAAGAGGAAAATAAGTTTTGTAGTAGGATAGTGTTAATAGCTACCACATTTTGTAATCTTGCTATAATTTTCTGGATTTTGATTTCAACATGAAAAGTCATCTAACCAGGACCAGATGTGAGAAAAACAAAAGATTTCAGTCACTGAAATGTCAACATAATTGATGCATTGTTTGTCATTTGTATTATTACCCTTTTATTATTTTTCTTAATATAGTAGCACCTTCTACTTGATGAGTTCAAAAAGAGAGTACCTTTCATTCTACATGAAGTTTAGGCAAGATTTTTTGTATAGAAGTTCATATTATAATTATTTTAGACTTTTGGGCCATATGTTATCTGTCATAATTGTCTGATGCTGCTATTATAGTGCAAAAGAAGTTCTAGTCAAAAGATAAGAGGTTGGGAGGGAACATTCATCAGATACAACTTTATTAAAAGACAAAAATTGAATCTAATAGTGTCTTCACAAGTTAAAGATTAGAATTCTTTATGTTTTTTAGTCTGTTAAAAATGAAGCTAACCATTTTTAGTTTGAGACTATACAAAAAAGACTGAGGACTGGACTTGAGTTTATAAATATACACTGAGATTTGGGAAAATACAAAATTACCTAACAGTTCAGTTTTATCAACCAGACAACTAGGAGCTCCAGGACTCTGTCTTTGCCTTGATCATGTAAATACTGTCACAGATAGACGCACCTGAAAATTTATGAATATGTTCCTAATATGCTGATATTCCAGACTGTAGACCTAGGCTACTCTGCCGTGATCCAGAAATGCCAATGCTTTCCTGGGAAGCTGCCAAAACAGGAATCTACCAGTCACATGGGAAGCCTCTGCTCTGACACCTCAGTTAAAATGTATTCCTGAAAATTCATTATTTCCTATCAGTTCTTCTGTTTCTAAAGTTTCACACAGCGTGATAGTACTAAAATCATAGTACTAAAAGCACCCAAAGAGTGACAATTGAATATTTTTAAATTTTCCAGTAGCTGCATATTAGTAATGAGATTAAATGGATGTTGGATAAGGTTATTAAAATAATTGGACATAAGAGATAAATATGTTTTAAATATCTTATTTAAATATCTTATAATTTTATAAGGGATAAGTATATGTTTTAAATATCTTATCTTGTCTCAGAAATGAAAAACTATGCCAATATATAGAGGGAAATTATATATATATATATGTATATATATATCTTTTCTATTAATACTACCCCACTTAAGATCATTAGTCAATCTCAGTGATTGGTGAACTACCTACAGGAACTAATAATAAAATTATTATCATTCTTTCTTGTTTGTTTGTTTTTTGAGTCACACCCGGCAGTGTTCAGGGGTTACTCCTGGCTCTATGCTCAGAAATTGCTCCTGGCAGGCTCGGGGAACCATGTGGGATGCCAGGATTCGAACCACTGACCTTCTGCATGCAAGGCAAATGCTTTACCTCCATGCTATCTCTCCAGTCCCTATTATCATTCTTTTTTTTTTTTTTTTTTTTTTTTTTTTTTGGTTTTTGGGTCACACCCGGCAGTGCTCAGGGGTTATTCCTGGCTCCATGCTCAGAAATTGCTCCTGGCAAGCACAGGGGACCATATGGGACACCGGGATTCGAACTGATGGCCTTCTGCATGAAAGGAAAACACCTTACCTCCATGCTATCTCTCCGGGCCCATCTATTATCATTCTTATGTTGCTTAAAATAGCAATAATGTTTTATCATTAGAAAAATTACAATTTTGCAATTGCTATAAAACAAAAGAAATGTGTATATAACCACAAGAAATGGAGTTTAACATGTTGTCAAAACGTGTTGGATAGTTTGTGAATGAATTATGATTCAACTTGCTGAAAATAAGCCTTTTTGTTTGGTTTTGGCATTTGAAGGCCTTACCTGGAGGTGCTTATTCCTGATTCTGGATTTAGGTTTCATTCCTATCCATGTTACAGGGACCGTATATATTGTGATATTAGGGATCAAACCTAGGTCTTCTGTTTGCACGTCAATTACTGTAATAGCTGTATTATTTTCAGGTCATCCCCAAAGATACAATTTTAAGATTCTTTATTGTCTTCACTGTTTTTTATTCTTGTGTGTGTGTGTGTTTGTGTGTGTGTGTGTGCACATGCACATTGGATGAGGAAATACCTAGGGTTTCACACATGCAAAACAAGCACAATACCATTGAGAAACATTTTCTACATCTTCTACTTTATACCACTTTATTTTTAATTTCATTGAACGACATCTAAGACCTGTAATTACTTTATTTTTAAGTATTATTCAAAAATATAAATATACTTAAGATAAGCAACAAAAACAAACATTGAAAATGTTCTATCATCCTAACCTCCTGGGATAACTACTGTCATTATTTTTGGTTATTTATATGCATACTCTTCTTCTCTTTACACTCACAAAGTTTAGATTACACTTTCAATGAATTTAGTTTTATTGAAAATGTTTGCTTATAGGAATAAGATTTCTTGAGTAATCACTGTAGCTCTTAGGAATGTGTTTACACTATAGTTCTAGCAAAGAGTCCCAAGCAATAGTACAACCCAGCTTCAATTTTTAGCACCCATATGGTCCCATTCAATCATTAGGTATTATCCTCAAGGGCAAAACTTCGGCAAATACTGAGCACAGCCAGGTATGGTCCAATACTCAAGGATGCAAACAAACAAAAAAGCCAAAAATTATTAGCAAAATGGTATAAAGGAATCTTTAACAGATGTAGTTTGTAGTGCTAATAGAGCATTCATTTGTTTTGTAAATGTATGTACATTTATCACAACTTGCATTGTAATACCTTTCAGAGACTACTCTTTCACACAATTATTGCAGCATACTTGTTCAAATTACATTAATTTCAGAGCAAGCATATTATTCCAGGATTGGGATCTACTTACAATCATTAAACAAAATATTGATATTATATTTCTAAGAAGGTTCCTTCCTCAAATCTTGTGTGACTCAAATTATATGGCTTCTAGATAAAGTACACAAAAAGAATCTTCATAAACAAGTTATGAGCTATTATAATTAGTACTTATGATTTCAATGATATTGTCTCTACAGCATGGTTTCTCTCCATGCATATGCATCCACCATTATTCATAAAATGAGTCATAGGATTTATAACAAGCATCCACCATTATTCATAAAATGAGCCATAGGATTTATAACAAGTTTACATATTAAGCTTCAATAACATATATTTATTTTTAATTTGAAAAAATGAATATATTATATGTAAATCTAAGTGTGAAAGCATAATATTCAGTAACAATTATGTACTTATACAATAATGCACTTAAGTAATTAGTTACAGTTAAATTTCACCATTGTAACTAGAATAAAAGAAACATACATAGTTGAAAAACCTTAAATTGCAAAATATCTTTAAGCTGTATTTTTCAAACTACTTCTTAGGACATTTTTTATGTTGTCATATTAAAATAAATTTGTGGCTCTTGTCCTTTGAAAGAATCTCCTAAGCCTTACCGTTGTATGCGATTTTCTGTTTCAATTGTCTCTTCCAAAGCCTTTATAATTTGCCAACTTCAACACGTCTGCCTCACCCATAAACCAGTTTTTAACTTATCTTCTCATACAGGTGGTCTCTGATATAATCAAATTGCTATATGTTCAACATTTTATTACCTTATGTTTTTCACTTCCCTCTTTTTTGCTTTCTCTTTTAGTCTTCTTCCACACAGTGGAACTTATCTTGAATAGTTTTCACCTTATCCACTATAATTATAAAGTCAAATAGTTTTGCCTCATTTGTCCACAATGATATCCTCTGCACTTAATTTTATTTCTAAGAATATGAAGATATTCAGAGAATATTTTCTGATGATTTAATTCAATAACATTGCTCCAGTTAGCATTCTTCACCCCAGCAAGCTAACTTAATAACCGATTTTCCCTCACCTTTTCATGCTAAGTGCAGCACTATATGCCATTTGTTACTTTTCTTGGATTTTAATTTGAATATAATATTTCTAATAATGTGTAAACCCTTTAACCTATAGAACTTATTTTTAACCTTCATTATTATCAAGGGCTCACACAATATTTTTGAAACCACTAAATTACAAAAACTAAAATTCCACAATACAGTTAAAAACTAAAAATAAATTATTTTAGTTATTGAAAGTTTGCATAAAATTAGGCTATCTAAAATAATCATTTTAAGTGAAATAGTTGTGGCTTTTTTATAGATGGTTTCAGAACTTCTCATAAAATAAATGGAATACAACCTTTCTGTGTTAAAACACTCGCTGTCATGATCAAATTTTTGCTCATCAATATTGTCTTTGATGCTTAGTGGTGCTTTCTGGTTTATCTATCTTCCTAGTGTTCATTTTGGTCTTTTATTCTTTTCATAAAAGTTTCTGATCTCTGTCCATTGTGCTCTTGCATTATGCTTCAACTTTTATCTTTAATCCCTTATTTACTTAAGTTTTTTTTCCTTTAGGGGAAATATAGATTATTGTGAAGTATATCCTTACGAAGGGGACATTTGTCAGACTCTTCCAGAGAATGTAGTCAGACTATACAAAAGGTTCTACAGAGAATAAGTGTGTTATACTCCAAGTATTAGTCATGACAAAAATCCTCTGTCTTCAAATGTTACTATCCATATTGCAATTAAGGAAAAATAGAGATAAGAATTTACTTGCAGGAAGAAAATCTCTGCTCAATGATTCAGCTACATGTTTTTCACTAGCTTCCAGATCATAGGGAATTCATTGCAGTGGTGAGAAGTGGATAGAGGTTGAGGTACAGAAGAAGCAGTTGGATAAAATGTTTGAGGTCTGGGTTATAAAAAGGCGCTGAGGAAGTGGGGAGGGTTGTGGGCAGAGTTCAGACACAAGCAGCTCGAGGTCAAAGGCCAGACCCCTGACCTTTTATTGTGATATGTGTCTGTGGAAAAGGGCTCATATAAAGAGTGGACTAAATGGTCTGCTCTCCACATTGATCTTGATTAGAGAAATTGTAAAAATGATAGTGAAAAAGAAGGAAATAAAATTGATAGCTTTAGGGTAGTTTTGCTGACTTTTCATTGGTAATAGCATTGTAACTATTATTAAATGTGACCAATTAACCATTTTAAACTTTAATTAGATTAGCATTTATGTGCTTCAGAGTCTGTGTATAATAAACATCATGATTTGTCTACAACTTTAATGATAGAATGTCACCAAAGGCTTCATACTAAATTGGAATGTCTTATATTCATGAAGAATGTAAAAGAAGGTGTTCACATTTTCAAAGACTATCCTTGGACAGTAAACATGTTCAGTGACATAATAATGATTGAGTTCATTGGTCCATCAAACTGTATCCTTCTGTCTGAAGCAGATTTTCATTTGCATATTGACAAAAGAATGACCTTCTCTTGTGACCTTTCAGCCACAGCCAAAGTAATACGGCTTTTATTCCAAAAGGGCCTGCTATTTCAATTGTTTTTGTTTTTCTTCTACTTTAAGAAGAGTCTCCTTGCAGTTTTAACAAAGTTAATTTTAACAAAATAACTATCAGGATTTCAAAATGTTTAAATGATATTGTAATATAAAAATTGCATTAAAACCAGCCGAAGAGCATATGTATGGCATTTTTCATTAAAGCAATCAATATAATGAAATGTTATATAAAGAATATTTTTTTTACTAAATTTAAATTTATATATATATTTGTAAATCTAAAATCCCTGTAAGACTTTTGAACCTAGACATAAACTAGCTGAAGATCTTACTTGTAGTTTCAGAGCAGAGGTAAAAATTCCTCCCACTCATCCCTCCGGCAATTTAACCTTTGGAGCTGATGATATGAAAAAAGAACAAAATTCCCAGAAGAGATATATCTAGGGGTCATCTCTGAGATTGAAGGTCACTTCTAACAAAGAAATCAAATATCTAATAAAACCTTAAGATCATATCCTTGACATACAAGCAGAGCAAAGTAGGAGAAAACAAAGATGCTTGGATTTCTTTTAATCTACTGGAAGGAATCATAGCCACTGACTTACTTCCTGTCTAGGCATCCATCTAGAGTTTGACAAATGTGCACTAAAACTCATTTCTATTAACATACTAAAGAATATCAAAGCATTGAGATTCACTGATTTATATAATGGACGAAGAAAGTTGTTTTATTAAACTTGTTTATTATCTATTATTGAAATTTTATAAAAAATATTATGAATTTATTTCATTATTCAAATTTGTGTTTCTCATTGACTTTACCACAATAATTTCTATTTTTTTTCAAAAGCTCAGGGATTACTCCTGGTTATGTACTCAGAAATTGATCCTGGCTTGGGGGATCATATGGGACACCAGGGGATCAAATTGCAGTCAGTCCTAGTCTGGCTGCATGCAAGGCAAACGTCCTACCACTTGTGCCACTGTTTCGGTCCCCCATAATCATTTCTGCTCTGGTCATAAAATAAACTAGAGTCCTATGATGAATACATTCATCAGTATTTAACAGAGAAGATGAAAATAGGTAAAATAACATTTTAATGCATTACACTAATTATCACTTAATATGTTTTCATAAAGCTTTATATTGTTTCTAGTTGTAGATATATGTAGTTATATGTTAACAAGTTAGAAAGGCAGGTCTGGATTGCTTGCTGACAAGCATCAAATCATGAGTTCAGTTCTAGTGCTACCACATGTGCTTTGTAAAATCTGCAAGTCTCTGTTGCTGTGAAACAAGAAAGTTCCTGCCACACATAACTGAGCTTATATGAGAACTACAGGAAAAGAATATAACCAGTAGTGAGCAGATGTGAAAACTCCACAACTAAGGATGACAACTGAGGTCAAGACTGCAGCTGTGATGCTTCCATTTGATGAGGCATCACAAGGACCTTGATAACTCAGTGTGGATGTATGTGACTCCGAGTCATCATAACAGCAGCAAAGGAAAGGTTAAAGAATCATATAGATGTCATAAAGAGTGGGAAAGTTGAGTTAAGGTAGAAAAGGGGCCATAATGACTATAAAATTTGGAAATAATTACTCTGGACAAGAACTGGGTACTGAAAGGATATAAATTGATATACATGATACCCTATCAGTAATAATGTTGCTAACTATAGTGTCAAAAAGGAAAACAAGAAAGGAAGAGAGAGAGCTGGAGAGAGAAAAGAAAATTGTCAGAGGCAGAAAAGGGGAGAGGGTGGGAGGGATACTGGGAACATTAATGGCGGATAATGTGTACCGGTGAAGGGATGGGTATTGGATATTTTATGACTGCAAATCAATCATGATAACTGTACATCTTATGGCGACTTGATTAAAACACTTATTGCAACACTATAAAAATCCTGCTCGTTTACAATACTAAATTTAGCAAAATTTAAAGAATACTGAACTAATGATCGATAAAGTATTTTAACTACTTTGCTTTCATAAACAAATGCTACAAACTCTAATGTCATGGTTTGTCAGTCATCAAATCATTGGCACAGGTTTGGAGCAACACCTGATAGTGCTCAGAGTATACTTTTGACTCTGCTGAAATCATACCTGGAAAACTTGGGGGATCTTATGTAGTAATTGAATCCTGGTGTAAGGCAAGAACCCTACTTACTGATCAATTCCTTTCATCATCACTTAACTACATAATATAAGCCACCACTAAGTTTGTAGTTATATACAGCATTATAAACAGTCAAAACATAAATTTAAATTCTAGTCTAACTCCCCAACAATATCCTTCTTTTGTCTGTAAAATCATCACTCAAAACTGAAATTTTAAAGGCTTTTTAAAGACTTGTGTAACTTCATAAACTTCCTCTAGTTGACAGTGCTACTTTCTATTTATAATGTAATTAATTTTGATATTTTCTTGCTTTCCTGAAGATAGTTTTTTATCTGTTTCTTTCTTCTGTATTTTATTGAAGCATTTACTTGAATAAGTCTTTGAAGCACTTTGGACAGTGCTAGATTTTGTTGTCTGTTTTGGGGGTCACATCTGGCTGAGTTCAGGGCTTACTCTTGGTTCTGTGTTCAGGGATCACACATGGAAAAACTCAGGGGACCATATGCAGTGCTGGGATCATCCTGGATTGACTCCATACAAGAAAAGGGCCTTACCTCTGCGCTATCTCTCCAACACAATACTAGATATATTTGAAAACCACTTTACAATTTATGATTATAAATTTCCTTTACAAATAAAATGACATTTATTGTTGCTTTCATAGCCTAATTGTACCACTCCTCTGAAAAAACAAAAATTTATTATGCAATAAAACATTCACAAATTATTTGTTTGTTTAATGTCACTTTTAATATGTATTTATTAACTTGTTAGTCTTTATTTTGGGGACTTTCTGGAAGATAGAAAATGATATAAACTTAAATATTCTTAATTCTTTGTGTTAACAGTGGAACATTAATAACAATTTATATGGGTTATTATGCTCATAATGATTGGATAGAATCTTTGAAAGTAAAACTTCACTGTATTAGAATATTTAATTTATTTAAATAATTAAATTGAGAAAAATTCAAAACTTAAATGCATTTATTATAAAAATAAAAAAGGCTACATTTTGAACAATAATCATATACCCTTATTGTTGTGTACCTTTGTTAATAATTATTGAAGAACTTATATTTGAAACAAGGCACTTTGAAAAAGTAGCAATTGATTTATATATGCCCTGCTTTTTGACTTTGATCCTAAGCATTCTGAGCATGAAGTTGAACTATGAACAAGGAGATTCAAAATTCAGTATTATAAAGAGCAAAAAACTAACTCATATTCATGCAAAGTAAAAAATGTTCCAAGAACTAGATGACCAGATATGTAGAAAGAAGTTTGAGTTCTAGGCCATAATGTCCAGGACTTTCTGTTGAACAGAAGAACCTTTCTATAAAATCTGTGGTCAGAAATTGGAAATGATTAGCTGCATAGTGACACCAAGTCCCAATTTGTTCAAAACTGAAACAATTTCTTCAGCACGATGTGGAATTTCCACGAGCCTGTCTTAAGATCTGTTCTGTAATATTAGGGTGAGACTATCAAGACATTATGTAAAGCAAGAAAAATGTGCTTTATTAGTTTCCAGTACAGAATAATATTTGAAACAGGAATATAGCTTTCTGAATATCAATTCAAGCTTTATAAAGTTTAAGACTAAATAGGATATAAGTATATTTAGTCATCTTTTACAAATTTCTTAAAATGTATTGTTCTTATTTCTTAGTTGAAAGAAAATAAGTTTATGTCAAACATTTAGAAAATTTAAAACAAAACTAAACAAAACAAAGTTTAATCATAAGGCTTACTCTTAAATCATAACTAATAAAGCCAATAAAGTGCTATTTTCTAATTTTTTTCTTATATTTAAAATGTATATATACTCTATGTGAATTCTATCTTTGTAATAAAACTGTACACAAGAACACATTTAGATTTACTTAGCATTTATTTTTTGTAATAATACCTAAATTCCAGTTTAAGTATAATTTCACCATTGTGTATAGTCTTAATGGAATCATAAATCAAAGACCCTGGTCGTTTCTTAAATAAACAATCAGCTTAAATAAACAACCAAAATAGAATAATTCTGCTGGTTTCTGCCAATATTTTTGATCTTGAGTAAAAAGAAAGAAGGGTGGGATGGAAGTGGAGGGTATAAAACATTTAGTCCTTATTATTATTTTTTTTGATAAATAACATAACAAAAATGACAAGCAGATCTCTACTTTGTTTCTTTTTCTTTTTTTCATGTTCAAAAGCTTTTTATTTTTGGTGAGTTTCTCCAATACTGCTCACAGCTTTACTCAGACTTGCACTGTTAAAACTCACACTTGACAATTCTCTGTCGATACGCTAGTGACACCTACAAGAGGGTCTAAACAGCAGAATTTGTAGGTCTGAGTTCACCCCCAAACTAATTTCATCTAGAGTCTCTTCCATCTTTTAGTCAAAGGCAGAGAAGAGTTCTGGTCTTAAATAAAACCTTGAAGAAAGTTGTTATATGGCGACAAAAAAAAAAAAAAAAAAAGCTGAAATATTTAAATATGTTCTGCGTTATTCGAATAAAGCTAATTTTGAGTTACATTGCCCTGAATTTTTGATATATGGAAATTAAAACTCTACAAAGTATTTCCATTTACATTCTGTACTTTAGCACTATAGCTACTAATGCTTTAGTGAAATGAAAATTTAATCTACTTTTTCTTAGTACAATCCACTAGACTCGGGATTCCTAACCAGGATCTTTGGGCCTCAGGATATTCTAAGGTGAATATAACATTGGCGGGACAGTGTAAAAGGCACTCGGGAGTAACTCCTGACTCTGTACTCAGAAATCGCTCCTGGCATGCTCCGGGGACCATATGAGATGCCGGGAATCCAAACCAGGTCCCCCCAGAGTCAGCTGCATGCAAAGCAAATACCCTACTGCTGTGCTATCTCTGTCTTGTTTCTAGTCTTATGTTTAATCCAATTTCCTGGCTTCCTTTGTATAGATTCTCTTAGATGTACAAACCAAAGCTTCAGTGTCTCAACCATACCTAATTTTTCTGCTTACAACTAAAGGATCCTAATTGGTACACTGAATATACAAGCATACCAATGATTAATGTGTACTATGATTAAAGCAGTCACATATTTGCCATTGTAAACTGCAGTAGAGGATATCTTTAGACATAAATATTTATGTTCTGCTTTCTTCATTGGGTTCAATTTCTAGAACTGCTGATCACTTCTAAGTTTATTTATTTGTCTATTTTTGTTCAGTGCTGGAAATCAAACCCAGGTCTTGTGCATGCAAAGTATGTGCTCTGCCACTGAGTTACATGCTTGGCCCTTAAGTTTATTTTTAATTCTCTTTATTTATATTGACCAGTTGCTTTCCCCAAAAATACCCTTACTTAGTGCTGTCCATTTGGCAAGAGCAAAGCCTTATTCTTAAATTTTTTAGCTCTTTATAATTAGTTGAAAACTAATTCATATTTTTTATTCATTGTAATGTCTTTTTTTTAATTACTGTGCATATGTTTTATTTAGTATTTTTTCTCTTAGTGAAGGTGTTTCTACCTTATTTTTTATAGGTGCCCATTATATGCTAATGACAGAGCATTTAAAATTTATTGCATATATTTGTATATATTTTAATTTACTTACTATTTGAAATATTTGGTATGCCCAGATATTCATTTTTTAAATAGCCTAATCTCTCAACCTTTACCCTTTCATCTTAGAAAGACCTTCTTGAAACCAAAACTAATTATTTTGCCCAAGTTTAAATCGAGCTTACTTATTTTAAAATTCACTTTTCTGCACTTGGAGAAATTTCCACATGTTATTTACACTAAGGATTTATTTTCAGGGGCTGGAGAGATAGGGTAGCACATGCTTTGCTTGCAGCTAATCCGGGTTCAATTCTGGCATCCCAATGGTTCCTAGATCCAGTACAGAGCTAGGAGTAAGCCTTCAGCATGGGTTGTTGAGGACTCAAAACTAAAATAAACAAACAAAATTTAACTTTAATGAACATGCTTTAATTTATTTTTATAAGTGGCAGTTGAATAGTCAAATAAGTATCAATTAATTGATTAAATAGCAATATATGCCTCAAATACTATCTTCTCTGTATTTAAAATGTATTCTTTATCACGTAGAACATTTCTACATAAAATATTGTCTTTGTAGCATCAGTATTCGAATAATCTGAGAGTTTGCTAGATAAGCAGAGCCTGAGGCTGTACACTGAGTCTAGCAAATAAGAATTGACATTGAAATAAAATCAAAAGTATTTAAATGTAAATTGATTTAAAAAGCTTTGTCTTAATTTCCATTCATTCACCAGGAGACAAATTTTCTTTTTCATTGTATCTTATTACTTCCATTCTTTGATAGAAATATTTTTCTTATTGTTCAGGTGAACTTTAAAATTATAAGGTCAAGTTCAATGAAGTATTCTTTTGAATTTTGAATATTTGGGATCTGCATTGAAATAATATATACTTTAGCAGGAGTAGGAAGAATGTTAATTTGGGGTCCATACTCAGTGGCTTTCACGGGTTACACCTGGCTCTTCTCTCAGGAATTACTTTTGGTAAGCTCAAGGGCTGATATGGGATGCCAGGGTTCGAATCCAGGTCATCCAGGTGCAGAGAAAAAAACCCTACCCATTTCTGTCCCTAATGTTTTTAATAAACTAAAACTTTTCTCTTTCAAGCAAGAATATGTCTCTATTTTTTAGGGTTGTTTCCAAATATGAACAGGCAATCGTGATCTATTTAAATTGCTAACATGTTAATTGATTTACATATTTCTAAATCACAGCTACCTTCCTCAGAAAAATTGTTTATATTTATTTTTAAAACTAATTATTATAAGCTTTATAGGCATTAGGATATAGTACAGAAATTAAGGTGCATGGTTCAATTCCTGTCAAGAGTATATTGGTCCTGAGCATATTGGTGCAGCCACCAGGGATGACCCAAATTGTCCCTAGTATTTTCAGGACTTGCCAACATTTTATCCTCAGATATCTTCAATTGAACAATAAAATTCCCTCTCAATTGGCTGAAAATCTGTTATTAATAGAAATTCCCAAACTCAAATCATAGGAAAATAAAGATAATCTATTGATATTTTGAAAATGTATGCATACATGTATATATTAATATAACCAAATAAATGATATTACAAAAATGATCATGACTTGATAATAAAAATTATGACACTGTTCATCTTTACTGCTTTCCCAAAGTTCTTTATATATAAGATAGTTTCATTCAGTGAACTTTGACAAATCTAGATATCTGTATAATCAATGTCCTCTGTAAATATACAAAAGTAGGTTTACTTCAGAAAATTTAGTATTGCATTTTTTCAGACAAAATCAACTCTAATTTTTATCCACTATAAAAAATTACTCAGAAAATTTTACATTAATGGATTCCTACAATAAATAGTCTTTTTTGCTCAACTTTCAAATTTAGTGAACAACAAAAACACAGAGATTGATTTTTCTTATAATATACATGAATAATTCTCTTTTATTTATTTATTTTTGGATCATACTCACAAGTATTTGGGGCTTATTTCTACTCTGCATTCAGGAGTCACTAATGAAGGAGCTTAAGAGACCATACAGAGTTTTGGGGACCAAACCTAAGCTATCTGTATACAACGCAAGTAACTGCTTTATGTCTACCAGCTGTCCCATATCCCTGGTCACCCATCTTCAAAACTGACTATAATGCTTCAGTAGATAAGACAGAATGGAGTAGAGTGAGGATAGATGTAAAGACTTGTGCAATGAAATTGAGAGTTCAAAAGTGAATTCATATATCTATATTAATATCAATTGACTTTTCCACAAGAGATAAAGGCCAACCTAGAGAGATAGCATAAACCTCCATGTGGCCAGCCTAATTAAAATCATAGTTCACTGGGCACAATTATGAGTAAATCCTGAGCACAGAGCCTGTAATAGCTTCAGATTTCTGCCAGGTTGGCTTCAAAACAAAACAGACAATAATATTAAAAAGACTATAAAATCAGGTAAAACAGAGCATTAGAACATGCAGCTCTGCCCTAACTGGAAACCTATGTGTAAAAGAGTGAACTTTGATCCTACACAATAAATACAAGAATTCCACTCCAAATACAGTTCTGAAAATAGAATATAGAGCCTTTAGAGGAAAAATTAGATATAAGTCTGCATTGCCTTGAATTTGGCAATGGTTTCTTAGATATGTCACAAGAACCGTAAGCTCAGCAACAAAATAGAATAAATATATTGAACTGCCTTTTATTAAACATTTTGTGCTTCAAGTGATGCTATCAAGAGGGTAAAAAGACAGCCAGAGACTGGGAGAAAACATTTGCAAATCATAAAAGTGATAATGGTCTAGTAGTCATAATATCTAAAGAATACTTACAATTTAACCATAAAAACACAATAAAAATGAACAATGGATATAAATTGTCCTTTTTAGGGTAAAATATATAAAAATAGCCAATAAACACATAAAACACAATATCATTAATCATTGGAGAAATGTTAATCAAAACTACCCCTTCACATTTAAGAAGATAAAAGTGATATTTTTTAAGGCTAAGAAAATGTTGATGAGAATATTAAATAGAACATCAATATATTACTGATTTGAGTGGAAGAACATTTTGTTCTGTAGAAACAATTGTGAGCCCTAAAAAAGTTAAATGTAGAATTACAATATACTTGAGCAATTCCGGGATTAAAAGCATATTCACATATAAACTTAAAAACAAATATTCATGATAGCCAGTAAGGTTAACTGGGGAGAAAAGCCCAAATGAACTATTAAGATGTGAATGAATAAACAAAACCTATACTCTTCAAAGAATAAAATAGTGAGTACCGAGCCCTCTATGTAAATGAAATTTTGCTAAATTCTATCCATGATTCTTGAAAACTGTGCTAATAATTTGGGCACAAAAGACCACATACTATATATAACATTATTAATATGGTTCGTCTAGAATAAATATGTAGACAAGACAAAATTATGGTTACATGGAATTGTATATTGTATATGTGTGTGAATGGTGGAGATACACAGTTTTAGGATTATGAAAGTGACCTAGAATTAAATAGCAATAATAAAATCCTTATGTATTTGCATGCATGGTGGATATACAAGAATATCCTTGTGCCAGATGATAATTTGATAAGCTAAATCACATACTTTTTTGCAGAAAATGCGGGTCTGATCCCTGGCACCACATAACCTCCTATGCAGTACAGGGAAAAGCCTCTTAGCAATGAACTGGGAGTAATTCTGGAGCATGTTGGGTGTGCCCCCCAAAACAAAGAAACAATAATACTCTGAATTATCATCCTTCATATCAGTGAATTGTGACTAGAGTAACCTACTAGAAGGTTAGGTGTTTGGCTTAAATGCGGCAGACCCAAGTTCTATCTCTGGTACTAAATATGGCCCCAGGGGCATCTTCAGGAATCACTCCTGATCAAGGTATGAGACATAAAATATGAGCCCCAGAGATGTGTTCCAACTCCCCAAATTAATAAATGAATAAATAAAATAGTACATTTTATGTTGCTAGTCATTTAAAGTAAATGAGTTAATATACTGCCATTTTTAGAATTTCAATAATATTTAGCATTTATATATCTGAAAATATATGGATAAATACTTATCACAATTTATACTAAAGTATTCCATCCATGTTTTCTACTAAAGCATTATTGAAACAAGAGTCATTTGGACTAGGGATGTCTTTCTGGTAAAGCATATGTCTAATATGTATGTATGAATCCTGTGCTCTGTCCCTTGAAATGCTAGCAAAAACAGGACCCCAAACTTTTCATTTTAGGGATGGAATATATAGCTGAGATGTTGAGGACCAACCTTGGTGGTAGGAGGTCACAAGTTTGATACCTGGCAGCACTCAACATCACTGAGTGGTATTTTTTTATGTCATTGCTGCTGCGATCTTTAACACCATACTCAAAAAAGCATGAGCTAATGAGAGCCCCCTAAAGATTGCAGCAATTAAAAGAAAAAGCACAGAGAGGGAAGGATGAATAAGTGTTCAAAAAGTCAGAGTCTTGTGTGACGAGATAATATGAAAGTTAGTGCACATATTATTCATGCGTCAGACTAAGGTTTGAGCACTTGAACCATATGGCCTGGATGCCCTCAACACTGCCACTGTGACCACAGTGGAACGCCAGCATCACAGAACTCAAAGTATGGAGCAAGTATTGACCCATAGGCTTGGGTATAATATGAAATAGTTTGTTGAACATTACTTAGGAGGCTAGCATAAGTCAATTAATAAACAGTGCCCTTTTTTTTTTTTTCCGTGTGATATACTGAGAAGACCTGTTTGTGTTGTTTTATTTTTGAGACACCTCACAATACTCAGTCCTTACTCCTGGCTCTTCACTCAGAAATCACTCTAGTGATTCCTAGAAGAATAGAGAGACTACGGGGGATGCCAGGGATAGAATCCAGGTTGTTCTTGTGCAAGGCAAGTACCCTGCACACTGGTCTCACAATTTTATTTTCTTCCACTTAGTTTTATAAAAATATCCATATACTAAGATACCATAGATATAAAAATTTCATGTATAAAATATTTTATATGATTAGAATGAAAGAAGTGAATGGCCTATTAATATTGACTCAATTCTGTTCATTAATAAGAATAGAACTTCCTAATTACAGCAACAGATGAAAGTGTTTGAGCAGAAGAGTTTAAGGTAATAAAATTGAAAAGGCATGACTGAAGGGTACCTATATGTTCAGAAACAAAATCTTTGCTTTTCTGTTTTCCCAAAAAGAACCATCACATGAATTAAAATAAATTTTCGATTGTGCCCATTCCAACAAGTACCATGACTATAGTCATCTTCCATGTCTTCCTCCCTTATTCCTTGCCTATTTAATCTAACACTGTAGAGTATATTAATCACAACCTGATGTAACATTCTTGCAGTAAAAATATCTTTCATTGGTCAGATAATAATGAGATATTGGGTCTCGATGCTCCAGTTGGTTCTGTGACATCTGCTAGATGAGAGAAACATATGAATTTGTCCTCGGTAGACATTCTTCAGGGTATTCTTAGTCTATATCTGTGAATTGGTTTTGTTTTATGTAATGTTCTCCTTTTGTTTATCCTATGTTCATCCTATGTCTCCTCTCCTTTTGTTCTTGCCTGCTTCCTAAGCTCAACTTCCCAATTTTCTTTCTATTCTACTATCTTGTTGATGACTTCTATATTACTCTGTTTTTAGTTGTATTTGTTTGTTCAATCATGAAATTGTCTGAAATAATTTCATCTTTTCCACACAGTAATTGATTTTAAAATGATTCCTTTGTCTCAATCTCTATAATTACCAGTAACCAAGTCCAAGAAATAATCTTTCTTTCACATTGATTTGTCCTAACTCATCTACCCAGAGTTAAACAGATTCTTTTGAATACGCTCCCCACATTTCATCTGAGAGAGAATTTGAAAATATAACCTGGGTAATTTTACACTAAATAAATCCTTCAACACCTCTTTTTCTTTGAGATGAAACCCAAATTCCATCATTATTTCCTCTGTGTTATTTTTTCTTATTGATTTAACCCTTTTCCTTCTATGCTTCAAATTCATTAACTTTCCATTTTTAGGTGCATATTGCTACTTTATCCTTACCCTCCATAATTTTCCTCACCCATTCAATCAATATAGAGAGTATCCCTTGTGCCTAATTTCTATGCAACCTAAAAACTAAAGCTCAATATGCTATCACTCCTCTGTACAAAACCAGGCTTTCTTATCGCAAACTCCCTATGTTTTTCTTGTGACCACAGAAACAACATTTGTCTTTGTATATGCTCTGGTATGATTTAATGGTTGTCACTGTCATGAGCCCAGGAAGGTTTAGATTTCTGACTTTAGTTGTAATTCTGTTTTTTGCCCTTATTATATGCTATACTCAGTATCAGGTGTCTAAACTTATACATTTTTGCTGATATATCTTACAATTTTAATCATATAACATGTGAGATACTTACAAAATGAAATATACATACACATGTAGAATAACTTAGCTTTTGTTCATCTGTATTGCTAAAATTATTTTATTATTAGTGAAAAGCAAATGTTTTACTATCATTTGTGCTCCTGTTAGTGCTTTGTTATATTCTTTCTGCTTTGTACTTCTCAAATAAATAAACCAACACTTAAAGTCATAAATTTATTGAAGTTTCTTAATTTAAAGCCAAACACTTTAAAACCTTCTAAAGACTTCTAAACTGACCTTCCCTTCCACTAAGAAAAAAACAAGTGCTTCTCTGAAAAAAAAAAAAATGGCAGTCTTCCTATTGAAAATTCTTCGTCCAAGCTTGACATATAAAAATATTCTCTCCCCTGAATTTTACTTAGTCATAAGTTTTTAGCTCAAATTTCAATTATAAGAGCTGACAAACATTTGATGCTAAAAAAATGAATGACTGCTTCCAAATAACACACTGTTCCTTGAGAAAGATCACTTAAAATATCAAATTCATTTCAGCTGTATTATCAGTTGTTTTGAAAGTCTCCTTTGGGTCATTTATCTTTCTGATTATTGCTTTGATCCACATATTGTCATTTAGATGGGTGGGACAGATGGACAATATCTTAAAAATTTACACATGTATAAAATGCACCATTATATCCTTAATAAAATATTTATGATAAAGGAACTAAGCTTAATGTGCTCATTTTTATAATAACCTTAAAGAATTCATGTTTAATTAAAAGCAATATATAAATCATGCTGTTTGCTAGCACTATTGACTGTACCATTCCCATTTTGCCTAAGTTAATATAAAATTAATTGTTAATTTTCAGGCCAGTAGTCTCTTCACCAAGACATATGCTTATTGTTTAGACATGAATCAATGAAATATTAAACTTGATAATTGAAGCTTCTTTTGTGGTTTCTTTAAGTAATTCTCAGGATTTGACACTACTTTCAATGTATGTCTGCCTCTCTTATACATTAAAAATAATGTTTTAAAATATAACTTCCAGGCATGTTATCAAATCTATTTCACAT
The DNA here is from genome assembly GCA_004027635.1 of Crocidura indochinensis. Classification (NCBI taxonomy): domain Eukaryota; kingdom Metazoa; phylum Chordata; class Mammalia; order Eulipotyphla; family Soricidae; genus Crocidura; species Crocidura indochinensis. The sequence goes on from PVKC010004812.1 coordinate 32,924, forward strand.
TCAGCTGAATGGTTACTATTTCAGTAAAGTGCACTAAGCATTAAGAGTAGTATGACCTTGTAGGGTGGCAAAGAATGTCTTATCTCTTGAACAATCACACACTCAACTTTGGACCAATCTAAATTTTTCTCACTTTATAATACTTGAAGACCTCTGGGTTAGTCTGACCTTACATAAACAAATATAGCATTTCAACAGCCTTACACATGTCTGCTCCAAACAAAACTTCAAGCTGAACTAGTCACCAACTCCAAAGTGATGATTAACTTAGGGAGTATTTGGCTCTATCTTCAAGAAGGTCAACCTGACCTTGGACAAAAATATGATATTACTAACTTATATTGTATGCATTTCATGCGCTGTTAGGATAAAAGATATTTCATTTGAAAGAGAACTTGGCTGAAAACTTTGACTACCAAATGTTTCTGTGACATTGTTTTCCTTCAATAAGTCTTTCAACTCTCTTAAATTTCTTGGTGCCTCTGTCTTTGTCTCTATCTCTCTCTCGTCTCTCTGTCTATTTGTCTTTGTCACTCTCACACACACACACTTTATTTTTACTTTGTTGGTAGTAAAGCCTGCAAGCTTTTTCATTAAAAAGAAATCCAATTTCTTTTCTTCAGGTGAATGAAATATATTTCACAATATATTTAATCAGCTAAATAGAGTGTGGAGACCAAATTTTCTCCTCATCTCTTTAGAGCATCTCTGCACCATTCCATTCTACTTAACTAAGCTAGTAGTGTAAGTCCTTCATTTTTGACAAGTATATTTCTACTTCTGTTCTCATATAATACTATTATTTGAAATACGTTTTTACTTTAAATTTTTCCTTTCCTTTCCAAGAAACCTAATACTAATACCTTTTCATGATTTTCATTGTATCTTGTTATTTTGATGGATAGAGTCTCATTTAGAAAACATCATCATAGCTGTATTTAGCAGGTTTTTTTAATGCTTCTTAAAATTTAATTCTACATTTTCTCATTTATCTTAAACCCAGAAAATCAAATTAGACCATGAGTGAGAATGTAGTAACTATATGCCATAAATTATTTTATTCTATATGACTATAATTGATTAAGATTTGTAAATAACTTTAGCAGTAATTTTTTTCTAGCTCATTTTCACAATATATATATATATATATATATATATATATGGCATTGGTTAAAAGCACTGAGCTAGTCACATTACAATCTGTTTATCACAATTTAAATCTTCTATGATTTAGAGTATGTTCATTAATTTCATACATATTTATTCATATACTCATCACTTAGTCATTACCTGAATTTGGCACTGCATAAAAATGTCGAAGCTATAAGATAAATGGAAAAGACACTTTTTCTTAGGATTGCAGAAATAATATAATGGGTAGGGCATGTGGGTGAATAATATGCAATATTATTCATGTGGATCCCATGTTGTCCCCCCAACCTCACAAGAGATCATACAGCCTGAACACTGCAGAGTATCACCCTCAAACTTCCAAAAGACATTATTTTCCCCCTTGGAAGTGGTGCATCTTCCAAACTCACAGTTTACTCTGGCTCTGAGCACAGAAATCTCTCCTGGCAGGCTCTGGAATCCATATTGGTTGCCTGGGATTGAACCCTGATTAGTCTCAACCAAGACAAATACTACCTTCGACTGTATCTTACCATCCATAAAGACCCCCCTTTCTTCCAAAAATTATCATACTGAGGACAACAGTTCTTTTTCCTGACAAATATGCTTGCACTTTTAAATTGATCTTGTCTGAAATTTCTGATTCCTTCTTCATATAACTCTCCAAGACACTTCCGATATCATCAGGA
>PVKC010004813.1:0-34758 GCA_004027635.1 Crocidura indochinensis
AATGCCAAAGGAACTTTCTGATGTCCTGGGAGGGAGAAAGTAAAGGTTCCCATTCTGTCTTAGGAGATTTCTGAAAAGAGTGAGTCTGCGAATCATTAAGAATGATGAAGCGGGGGGCCGGGCGGTGGCGCTGGAGGTAAGGTGCCTGCCTTGCCTGCGCTAACCTAGGACAGGCCGCGGTTCGATCCCCCGGTTCCCCATATGGTCCCCCATGCCTGCCAGGAGCGACTTCTGAGCGAATAGCCAGGAGTAACCCCTGAGCGTCACCGGGTGTGGCCCAAAAACCAAAAAAAAAACAAAAACAAAAAAAGAATGATGAAGCAGGGGCTGGTGAGATAGCATGAAGGTAAGGTATTTGCCTTGCATGCAGAAGGACGATGGTTGGAATCCCGGCATCCCATATGGTCCCCCGAGCCTGCCAGGATCGATTTCTGAGCATAGAGCCAGGAGTAAACCCTGAGCCCTGCCGGGTGTGACACAAAAACAAAAACAAAAACAAAAACAAAACAAAAACAAAAACAAAAAAAGAATGATGAAGCAGAATCTGATTTTTCTTTTCCTCTGGAAACCATCAGCCAAGGTGTGGTGCAGCCAACAGTGAGATAGCTCAATGGGTCCTCTCAATGGTCTGGACCACATCACAGTGAGATCCATTCCTCTTTCGGAGGGCTCCAAAATCCATCACCCATGTCAAAAAATAAGTGGATTGGTTGACCCTCTTAGGGAATCATCCCTTTCCAGGGATGAGGTTCACATGAATACAGCACAAAATGAACAAGGCTTGAGACCTGCTAATGTTAGTCTGAACCCCAACTACTCTGGAAATTCTACTTGGATGAACATTGTCTGGATAAGGGTACTGAGCAAGGAGATGCCACCTGAACTTACTGGGGTACAGAGATTATAATGTATATCTGTTGGGCATTTAAAATAGGTAGAACTTTTCTCATGCTAATTTCTCATCTCATGTCTTAAATGCTCCCAAAAGATTCAGTCATTGGGACCTTCCAATCATTGGGGCCAGGAGTAGACATATTTTAATGATATCTATTTCCTTTGGTCCAAAGTATATTATTTTTGGGTTTGTCTGTCTGATGGACTCAACTTTCATCTATAGGAATTTCATTCTGTGACTATCTACTGAAAGTTTTTCTTGACCTTATTCAATATCGTTAATTATTCTTTTATTTGCTAGGTTGTTTTTTTTTTTAACAACATTCAGTTGTGCTCAGGTTGTGTACCTGGCTCTGTGTTCAAGAATCATTCCTAGTGAGACTAAGGATGGGGACCATATACAGTGCCAGGATTGAAACAGATCAGTAATAGGCAAAGCAAGTGCTTTACTCAGTCTACTGTCTTTCCAGACCCTAAATACTCTTCTAATGCTCTTTTCAATTTGTAAATTGTTTCTGCGTCTGTTTCATTTTTGCTAATCTTTGGACAATCTGCTGTCACTTTCATATTTGCGTTCCTATATCCTTATGATTTGGTTAAAAAAGAATGACCTCCTTTCTATGTTTTATATTTTGTTTTTGTTTTGGAGCCACATCCTGCACTGCTCAGGGGTAATTTCTGGCTCTGTACTCAATAATCATTCCTGGCAGGCTTAGAGGACCATATGGGATGCCTCAGTTAGCTGTGTACTAGGCGAGTCCCCTACGCAGTATACTGTCATTTCAGTCCCATAATCTCTTTTCTAACTACTTACCTACATCAATATTTATCCTTTTTTCTTACCTTATTAATGGAACCATCAAACATTCCTTGGGCACATGGTCACCCCAAAAAAAGACGACATTTCCCTTCCTCCTATCCAGCTAACAGCCTATGTGACTGGTCATAGGCTAATGAGAAGGAAGGATATGTGGAAAACATCTGTATCTAATCCATATCATTAATATGCATTGCCTTTGACCAGGGTTTCTCCATCCTGATCTCTAGGTATGAATGTTTGAGCTCTGGTTGCCATCTTGGAAGACAAAGATGATGGTTACATCTCAAAGATGGTATCGGGATCAGCAAAGGGGAGCCTGATTCGCCAAGACTACATGATCTTCCCTTTTCTGGATTGTTTGTTTCCGGATGTGATTTATATGTGAGAGACTTCAGCCTCATCTACTGCATTACCCATATTGCTTACTATCTAGGCTATCACCCTCTTTAAATTCTACACTGCCTTCACTTGGTATTATCTGGAACATGAACTTCTGAGAAGCAATGCCCTGTTGATCTTGCTCACTACTCTGTATTCAGAGCTGAGAACAATGCTTGGCACACAGTTTGTGCTCAGTAAATAGTTGTCTGGGAATGACTGGAAGTACCACCCCCTGCCCCTACCCCCACATGACTGGGAGCCTCTCAGAGTTTTGCTGGTCTGCTCCCCTCCCCCTGGGGCTGTCCTCATTTCCCAGCACCAGGCCTGGCAGCAGAGGGACTAAATGAATGCAAAGGATTAATAAGGAGGAAGGAGAGAGGATGGGAAATAGGATACAGTGGCAGGGAATCCAGAAAATGAGATACCTGAAGTTTGGGGAGATCCATTTGTGACATCAGCCAGTGTACTACCTAAGAACAAAAGCAGAACATGAGTTTCCTTTCTTCCTTCTTTCCTCCCTCCCTTCTTTATCTCTCCCTTTCTTTTTCTTAGTTTCTTTCTTTCTCACTCTTTCTCACTTTCTCCTTATCCCTTTCTCTTCCTCATTCTTTCTTTTCTTGTTCTTTCTCACCTTTTCTCACATTCTCTTTATCTCTTTCTCTCTATTCCTTTCTTCTTCTTTTCTGTCCTTCTTGCTTGCAAGGAACACGCCAAGCTGACCTTCCTAGCAAGAGTGACCCTTGAGCACAGGTAGTAAGCCCTGAGCACTGCCAGGTATGATCCCAAGTCCCTGGTCCCAATATTGGTGCTTCTCCAGTGATAATTCCTATTAGTGAGTTTGGTGCAGCTCCAGGTACAAATTATGATCCAGACTTGTTTTCTTTCTTTTTTATTTAATTTCTAGTCATACCTGGAAGTGCTCAGGAATCATTCCTGGTGGTGCTCAAAAGACCATACGGAATATCAGGAATTGAACTGGAGTCAGCCTCATGTAAGGCAAGTGTCCTACCCACTGAACTATCTCTCCAACCCCCAAGCTTAAATCTTTGTTTGTTTGTTTGTTTGGGGCCACACATGATTGTGCACAGAGGTTACTCCTAGCTCTATGCTCTGGAATCACTCCTGGTGAACTCAGGAAGACTGAGGATCAAACCCAAGCAAGTGCTCTCCCACTATACTACCTTCCCTGCCCCAAGACTGTTATTTTCTGATTATAATCACTAATGATTATAACTCTATTTCTACATCTTCACTTCTTTGGAACAAGACAAAATGCTTTCATTCATCTAAGTTTCTGGATTCCCTCCTTCAGTCTGGTGGAAATACATACAATTGCATCATTTCTCACTGGCAGGTAGGAGAGATGAAAATTTGTGGAGCTGATGAAAAGTGTCCTCTAGTTCTGGTTCCAGTCTATTGGAGCTAGATTTCAAGAAGCAATTGTTCACCAGAAAACAAAGCTGTTTCAGGACTTGGTCTTTGCCCAAAAGGGACTGAGTCATGAGGACGTGAGAGCAGGAGGCTAAGGAAAGGACCCATGCTTTGGAACAGGCCTAACAGGCTCAATTTTAACTCCAACCAGGTTCTATTTTGACTTCAGCTATGGGAGACTGGAACCATAGCACAGCAGGTAGGGTTGCACATAGCCTTGATATGGCTAACTTGGATTTGATCCCTGGTATCCCATAGAGTCCCCCTAGCTTGCCAGGAGTAATTTTTGAGTACAGAGCCAGAAGTAATGCCTGAGTATAGCCTGTATGGCCCCCAAACAAAACAAACAAAAATTAATTCAAGGTATTCATGAGCAGAATGACTTTGGGGGAACCTTTGAATCTCTCTGAACTTTGCTTTTTTGTTAAAGAAAGAGGAGGGTTAAAAACCACAGGACCTGCTCCAGGCCTTTCCTGGGTGCCAGCTCAGGTGGCCTGAAGTAGGTTCCAGATGGACTCTTTAGGGGTCCTCAGACCTCCCCCCTCCCTACTCCAGCGGGGAGGAGCATGGGGAGGAGGCCAGGCAGATATCTGGCTTCTGGTTTCTCAGATCCTGGAGACCAGCTCTTCCCAGGTATGGGGTTAGGGGACACCCCATGCCAAAGGCCTTCTCCCTAGCTTAGGGATGCTGGGAGACTTGGCAGACCCCCAGCTGTTCCCCTATTTCTCCCCTGGACTCCAGGTCTTCCCTGGGTGCTGGCTCAGGTGGACTCTATAGTGGTCCTTAAATTTTCCCCCATTCTCTCTCTACACTAAGTGGGAGAGAGGGTGGGCCGATGCAGCACTGGTGAATGTTGGGGCATTCACTGGTAATTTTTTTTGTTTGTTTTTTTTGGGGGGCCACACCCGGTGACGCTCAGGGGTTACTCCTGGCTATTCGCTCAGAAGTTGCTCCTGGCAGGCATGGGGGACCATATGGGGAACCGGGGGATCGAACCGCGGCCTGTCCTAGGTTAGCGCAGGCAAGGCAGGCACCTTACCTCCAGCGCCACCGCCTGGTCCCCACTGGTAATTTTTTTTTCTCATTGGTCTCTATTTTAAAAACCACTCTGGGGAACACTATATACATTGAAAATAAAAATGAGAGGATGGACTCTCAGGCTGGGAAGAGACCAGTACTCTTTTCCCACTTGTTTACTCTCAGTGGCCTCTTGGCCTCTTCCTTCCATCATTGTGTAATTGTGGTTGCTACATACTAGGTTTCTGATTAGTTCCCACTCAGATGCATTTTCCGATATGGAACTGCGGGGAGTCATTTTGCAGACTCCTGAAGGCTAAATCACAGACCAAAGTGGTATCCAGGATTCAGCACTCTCCTCCCGACTATTTTAATGACATAAAAGGGGCATGCAATTGTGTCCACTGTCTTATGTTAGATTGTTTATCTTCCCCACTTTATATCTTTTATTCTCTTTGTGAAATGTTCAATAGGAATTTTGATGAAAGAGTCCCTCAATTTAATGCTTATGTTTGAACCAAGTCACGGAGATTGTTGAACTTGTTCTTGCGGCTCCCATATGTGCTGATAATGCCATGTGGCATTATTCCTTGTTTGCATAGGCACATTAAAATGGAAAATACTATACATACAAATAAGTTTTTACCTAATAGCAATGGGAACACACAAAAACTTGTAGTCAATAGGACCTTATACACTGAACATTGACATAATGACCTAGCACAGGCCTCAGAAGAATGGGCATTCTCCATTCACCCCTGAACCAGGGAAGCCATCTATGAAACATCCAAAGTTGTCTATAACATCACCTGGAAGCAATTCTCTACCAGGGAAGACCCTACTGCTGCTCTGACATCGATCTAGTCAAAAGAGTCTTCCCTTAACACTGAGGAGACTTAACAACAACAACCACCTGCTTACTGGACAGGGCTTTCTGCATTGCCCTTTAATTGTGAGTTGAAATTAGAGGATGCTCCGCACCATCTTGACTTCAATGTAGGATATACAGATTCCAGGATCTTTAATACAGAAACCTGAGGCCAACAACAGAGACTATGTGAAAAATAAAACTGTATTGGCACTACGGACAATGACCTGGATTGGACAAACAAGTTTGCCTGGAGCCTAGAGTTGGTCTTATGCCAGGAAACTTCAGGGGTAGGGTCTCCTTCTATTTAGGCCAAGACTTTTCCTTTCCATGTCCCTCATATTTTGGTGGGCCTATGCAAACAATAATTGCCACTCTAACACCATTTTTACTGTGCTACTTTGACTCTAATCCTTAAGCAAAACAACCCACTTAAATTTTTGAGGCTAACTTAAACTAATACATATGTGCATGGAAATGTAAAAAAGTACTATACCTTCAAGTTTAAGAAATTACATAAATTTTGTGACTTTAGATTGCTTTGTGTACCACTAAGAAATGTTATAATGTACTACAATCTGGGGTCTTGAGGGACAAAGTAATTGTACATGGGTTCTGTTTTATATTTCTTTATGTTCTTTGACTATAAGTTCAAAATTAAGGTGTCAGCAGGGGGATTTCTTCTGAGAACTCTGTTTTGGGGTGACTGTCCTTCCACTGTAACTTTACCTTGTCCTCTTTCTTTGCATCATTGTTCACATAATTAAAAAACCACAAGACTGGAATCATGGTCTAGGGCCTATAGGACTGGTAGCAATTCTATTACTGTTCCCCAACACACACACACACACACACACACACACACACACACACACACACACACGGAAGACACATCACTGTCTAGGCAGGAAAAAATCCTATATGGTTATATGGTTGGTGTGGTGCTCCCAGCCCTGGCTTCAATAATCAAGACTTGGCCACTTACCTTTCCGAGCAATGGGTCCCAAATTGAGCACCTGGGCTGGGTTGATGGCCTCTACCTCACTTCTGCGTCGGTTCCTAGAGCAGGACTTTGGGATGGAGAATTCTCATCATGTCACAGCCTGAGGTTTGATTCCTTCCAAATTGCTTTCATAGAGGCAGCTCTGATCTGAGTAGGGTACCCACCCAACAGAGAGCCTAACCATTCAACTGCAACTTCATCTGGAAAGTTATCCTTGTCAAGTCTGATATAGCTGGGCAAGCATCTCTCTGCCTCCCCCCACCCCCTCAGTCATCTAATTAGGGACAAGTAACTTCATCTCCTATGGCCATCAAATTGCATCTTTCTGGCCTTGATAATTAGAATCACATACTGGGGCTCCATAAAGCAAAGACCCATGGGGTTCAGTCAGGGGCTCCAGAGACCCTCTATCTGAACCAGATCCCAACTTGAATTCTTTTCAGCTGTGTGGCCCTGGCACCAGGGACTTGTCTAAGTTTCCATTTCTTTATCTGTCCAGTGGGATAAAGGATCTCCTTGGGGGGGTAGGTGTTGTGAGTATTTAGTTCGAAAAGCCACCTGAAAGTTCCTGACACAGGGAAAGTCCCAAATAAGTCATATGATGTTTTGTATTGCACCAAGAAAACCTAATGGGACAGGTTGCTTTAGCTGATCTTCCTCCTGGATCCCCACTAATTTTTCACAAATGAGCTTTGGGGAGAACTAAAAACCATCCATTCTTTCCTCCTTCCTTCTTTCTGCCCATTTATCACCCAATTTTCCATCTCTTCATCCATCCAATCTCCTCCCTTCTGACCCATCCTACCTTTTTCCTTACCCCTTCCTTCCTCCCTCCCTCCCTCTCTTTTCCTCTTTCTGTTCATTCACAATTCCCATCAACCTGTATATGGGAAGCATAGCAAGCATCCAAGTCCTAAGCTTTGAAAAATCCAGTTCACAGAGACACTCACAGGATTGCATTGTTCATTCAGGGGGTCACAGAGATGAACCTCACAATGCAGGAACACCAGGTCGTAATTCCCAGCAAACATGAACATCTGAACTGAGAATCGACTTTCTGAAGACACTCCATTCTCCATCATGAAGATTGTAGAATCATACTTATTTGGGCAGCTGGGAAGATGACAAGGGTCTCGTTTTTATAACAGCTCAGGGATCCTACAGATCTTAGTGGCCAGTCTAAGCACATTATCAGAGAGAGCAAATGAAAGAACTAGATCCGTTCTCACCTAACAATCTGGACTTTTCAGATAAGTGGTCATGAACAAATGACTTAACCTTAGAGTCTCACTTTTCCCACCCATAGAGGAGAGATGGCAATGATTTAGTGAACAATAATTTAGTGAACATTTAGTGAAAAATTTCAGCTAGACTGTGTGACACAGAGCTAAATACAGTGCAAATTTCAACTAGCATGATTACTGTGCTAAAATCAGGATCTACTGATACGTGTTTCCTTCTGTTCTTGCTGATTAGAATACCCAAATAGAGTTGATTCTGTAACAATGACTGAGCTGTTTTCACACTGATCTTTCTTATTTACATAAGAACCTATTATTGCTTAATGGACTTCCTATCTTTGAACTCTAAATCTATTGCCAGCATTCTAAAATATAGTGAAATGAAGAACAGTTGCCCCGTATTAGTCATAGTAGAATAAATATTTTGAATTTATAAGTGATATTTCTTGAGTCATACCAAATTATCTTCCCAAAAGAAATAAACTTATTGACCCATCTCTGAGCAGGGCTGAGGATCATTTGCCTCCCAAAGAGAACCCTGGAGATTCCCAATACCTATTTCTGATGATGAAATATTTCACGGGGTCATTCTTGTCTTCTGAGGGTGTGGCATAGCAGTTCCTCAGCAGCAGATTGAAGTGGGAGGTATTCCCTCTCTCCAAGATGGCACCCACATAGAGCATAGATTCCACTGGCAGGACAACTCTCTCCCCTTCATATGGAATCCTGTAGCTGGGGTCCTGGAAGAGGGCCATTCTGACCATGAACTCTCCCTCCCCACTTGCACTGATGTTCAGAGTACTAGGAGAGGAACATAACAGGAATGGAAAGATCAGGTATGGTCTGTGAGAACAGAATTACTTAGGCTCTGCATCCAAGTAAGGCTCTGAAGGTGGCATCGTGGTGATTTCTAAATGGACGCACCAGTCCTTCACCTGAAGATGGCCCAGGCGCCAAACTTGATGTCTATCCCAAGCCCTTTAGTGAAATGGCAAGTTTAACAAAATAGCTTTATTTTATTTTATTTTATTTTATTTTATTTTATTGGGGTGGGGAAATACTCAGGTCTCCAGGATAACTCCTATCTATGCTAAAGAGACTACATGAGGCTATAGAAAGGATTGATCCACATATCAGAGATGCAAGTGCCTTAACCTCTGTAAACTTTCTCTGGCTCCATCATTATTTTTGTTGCTGGATCTCAGCACAGCATTGAAAACTAAAAATCAGGTTGACCAGAGCTATAGTACAATGGGGAGGGCATTTTCCTTGCATGAGCAAGGTCAAGTTGAGTTCAATTTCTGGCACACCATATGGTATCCTGAGCACTGCTAGGAGCGAGGAACTTTAGGGTGCTAGCCTATATGGAATTCCATCTTGGTGGTTCATTGAGGCACTTTTTGGTAATCAGGGAATACTGTTCATCCAGTCAAGCTAATCTCAGCTCCTACCAAGCATCCCCTGCTGCCACCATCCCCATCTACATTTTCACTCCCTCCTCACCCTCGTCAGGGGCCCGATCACTGGCAACTCAGCATTTCATGTAGTCATCTGGCTCATAAATAATTTTTGGCATCATTCATAACCCAATGCCTTTCTTCCTCAAGAAAAATGACATTATGGTGTGTTTTGCTTTAGCATATTTAATTAACACAGCTTCATGCTGCTGCATTGTTTCATAATGATAGTCTTTAATTGCCACAAAATAGTATCTGTCTGCTTTGCGCTGACGATTAATGTCCAAGCAACAGATATGGTTCAAATGAATGAGCAAGAGAATGAAAGCTCCTGAATTGGTAGAGAACATGCTGTAGATCGAAGTGAGAATGACCCCATGGGTTGTGACCTAAGGGTCAGCACCATACCTGACAATGGGCTGCAGGGCCATCTGGAGGCTGACCTTCATATCCAGTGGATAGGCACACTGGAAGTTAACCTTGAGGATTTTGTCTCTAATGATGAAATCATTGACCAAGGTGAGGGTGTTTTTATAGATGACATGGGTTCCATTCCTCTTTAACATAAAAGTAAGACCAAAATGTCAGAGATACTATAAGGTACTTGCCTTGTACTCAACCAACCCTAGTTCAATTCCCAATACCCCATATAGTTCCCCTCCCTCCCCTTTTGGCCCTAGCCTAGAAGTGATCTTCGAGTATAGAGCCAGAAGTAAACCCTGAACAAAGTGGGTGTGGTCGACACACACATTCCTTTATGCCAAAATTCTTGTCATTTATCCAACACATAATACAGAAGTACAAAATGATAAATATAAACAATGATTTTTCAATACACCATTAACATCAAATAACTGAAAAAACAATTATTCTTATTCAAGAACTGGCTAAAGAAAGGATGCTATAATTGCACTATTATGCTACGAATACTACAAAACCATTTAAATAGAAACAAACAACAGTGATGAAACAGAACTTCTAGAACCATAAAGAAAGACTCCATCCTAGGCTCCATCCTATGCCCTGTGCAAATACTAAGATCTCTAGTTACAGAGGGCTGAGTTTATCGTCCATGACTGAGTGGAAAGTTTCCAGACACCACAAAAGGACCTATGGGAGAATCAAAGAGCATCTATGAAGCCTGGAGTTATTCCCATGGCAGTATACTTCAAGAACTGAGAAACCCTGTATCTCTTAGTCCAAGGGAATTCCCTTTCTAAACTCCCCAATATTTATTGTGCCTATGCAACAAAAAAAAAGCACAAGCTAATTTTTTAGTTGTTATTGTTTTGTTTTGTGTGTTTTTTTTATTTTCATGTTTTTTGTTTATTTTTGTGCACTCCATTTTGTTTTTATTTTGGGACCATGGTTATTGTTTGGTTGTTGTCTTTATTGCTGTGGTGGTTTTCAGGTTATTTGTTTGTTTGTTTGTTTTGTATTGTTGTTATGCTTTTCTTCCCTTTTCCCCTTTCTTCTCTTAATTGATATTTATAGCCTCTAAAAGGACTCCTCCAGTTTTTTGTTTCTTTTATTTTTGCCCCCCCCTTTTCCTTTCTTTTCTTCAAACAGAACCACATAACTTGAACCATCTTGTTCCACCCCACAGATTGAGGGGGAAATAATGGAGGGTACCAAAACCAAACAGTCATATGAAACATTAAGTAGAAATAAAAAATGATCAGACTTAGGTACCAAATCCAAATCCAAAAACAATGGAATTGATACCCAATCTACAACAAGCTAGACACAAAGGGGACCAACCACATTAACAGCCTGTAGGGGGGTAAAGGAGGGGGATATGAGATGCATGCTGGGAACAGGGATGGAGGGGGGACAACATTGATGGTGGGAATGCCCCTGACTCAATGTCACTATGTAATTAAAATACTACTGTGAAAGATTTGTAATCCACTTTGGTCAAAATAAAAAAATATTAAAAGGAAAAAAAACAAGTAATCAAGACCAGGTCTAGGATGATGTTTATACAGGTGTACATGGGACTCAGGCCCATGTCACAGTCACTATGGCATGTCAACCATGCCACTGTTCTGAATCATGCTCTCTCCCTCAGGAACACACAGGCTACTTGGGAATGGGAGTAAGGACCTGTCACAGACTATTTGGACTGGTGAGGAGTGGCTGGACACAAGAACAGCAGTACTCTCCTACTCTAGGAGAGTAGGAACAAATTGAGCCAAATACCAGGAGAGGAGTTTGGATTTAGCCCATTTATTCACTCAAAAGCAGAGTTTTATACATTTACCTGTCATTTTGAGTTCACAAGGAATAAAGGGGCGATCAATAGTTTATATAGCAGGAAAACATGTGGCTTCTGTGAGGTATAGATATCATCAAAACATTCTATAGATTATAACTGAAACACAACTTCAAACATGTTTGTAATCATGATGCTTAAATAAAGATATTAAAAAATATATTCTAGGTGCCTGAATGCCTGCGCTAGCCTAGGACGAACAGCGGTTCGATCCCCCGTTTCCCATATGGTCCCCCAAGCCAGGAGCGACTTCTGAGTGCATAGCCAGGAGTAACCCCTGAGCATCACTGGGTGTGGCCCAAAAACCAAAACCAAAACAAACAAACAAAAACATTCTACTGAATTCATTGACATCCTTTTTAATACAATGATTACAATACTTGTTGATTTTTACCAGAGATGTCACTTATTTTTGGTCTAGGATTTAACAATACCCTGGGGCTAGAGAGGTGGCACTAGAGGTAAGGTGTCTGCCTAGCAAGTGCATCCCATATGGTCCCCCCAAGTCAGGGGCAATTTCTGAGTGCTTAGCCAGGAGTAACCCCTGAGCACCAAAAAAAAAAAAAATCTAAATAAAACAAAAACAAAGACAAAATACCCTAATTTCCTAAAGAAGAAAGCCCAGTTCCTCTTTTCCAGTGTGGCTGTTTACTGCATGCCTAATTTGAGTTTTGTTTTGATACAAAGATTACCTTTAAAACCAAGTGGTCATAGCTCAGGACCAGATGCTCTGATTCTTCAGTAATTTTCACATTCTTATCTCCTATAGTATCCCTATACTGATTAAAAGATCTAGAATAATCAGGCCTCAGCACATTTGCTTGGTAACTAGAAAACAGTTCTGATTTACAGAAGTCTTGGTGGTCAGAGCGATGGTCTTAGGATGCTAGTAAAACTACATCTCAAATAAGAGCAGCACATTTATGCCCTGACATCTATCAATATCCCCTTTACCCAAGGCATTTCATGGCAATTGTGGGTACAAACAACCAAAGGCTTTTTGAGCCTAATGCCCTCCCTTAGCCATGAACTCTAAGCTAGGGTTTCTTTTTTTTGGGGGGGGGGGTTCCACACCCGGCAGCACTCAGGGGTTACTCCTGGCTCTATGCTCAGAAATCGCTCCTGGCAGGCTTGGGGGACCATATGGGATGCCAGGATTTGAACCACCATCCTTCTGCATGCAAGGCAAATGCCCTAAATCCATGCTATCTCTTCGGCCCCAAAGCTAGGATTTCTTATACCGAGGTCACAACAAGGACACCAGATCAAACTGGAGGACAATTAACCATCAACCTCTGGAAAGAGTCAGGAATGATCTAGCAGGCTCCTGATTGGCTCCTTTCATCTTGCTCCTAATTAAGTTATTCCTAATCACAACACACCCTCCTAGAGCTCAAGCATCAGACCTGGACTGGATTCCTGAATGTGGCCATCATTTGGGAACTCTTTCGTACCTGTCAGTGCCCAAAGATGTTGAGCTGTAGTCCCACCCCTGGGTACAGGTAACTACCTGAGCCCTGCCCATTCCTGGACTGAACTTTGGGAACCGGATATTACATTTACTTTACCTGCAAGACCCTGCCCATTTCCTGGGAGGGGTCTTGGAAGGGTATATAGGTCTGGGGTCTTTGGCTTTCTGCCCTTTGCTTTTGCCCTTTTGCCGTTTGGTTCTTTTGGATCCTGGCCAGTGTGTAGGTCAGAGGTGATATGGATGAAAGAAGATGTAGGGCTAGCTAAGAATAGCAAGCGTAAATGGTAGCAGCCACATCTGATGGCTAGGGCTGAATAAAGATGTTATCTCTCATGAAGCCTGCCTGTGAGTGAGATTTCTACCTGCCACTCTCATGAACCTCCAGTCCCAAAGGTTAGTGGGGGCTGAAGTCACGTGGCCTGGGATGGCGGACAAGGCCTTCATCTCCATCCAAGTCCATCCTAAGAGCTGTTTTACTTCAGAGCAACTTGCTCAAAGTCATGCTACTACTGAGTTGGGCCCTATCAGCCTAAGTCCCACATTCAGGTAGCAGGAGGTATGTGAATGCAAACTCACCTGCAGAAGGTTCCCACAGGCAGTTGCCTGGGTTGGGATGGTCACTGACATCCAGTTCCCCTCCTCTTGCTGTAGGACATAGCTGCAGTTATGGTCCTGCAGGTAGACACTGATCTCATTCCCAAACCCCAGGCCTTGTAGCTGACAACTGTCCAGAGACACCTTCATCTCCTTGTCTTTGCAGCTGAGCTCATGTTGCAAAGTGTGAACATCTGGAAAAGGTGAGAGGAGTGTAGACATGGGTCTGAAAATAGCAGGCAGAACCATTTGGAAAAGTCATCACAAAGTTCCTACTTACTAGAAATCTGGGTAGACCCGAAGGGCTTGGGACCAGCATGGGGGAAGTTGATGAAGGATTCCCTGGCCCAAGCTTTCCAAGCACCCAATGTGCAGGTTTTGAGAGAACTTTCAGATTTAGCTGTCCTTGGGAGTTGGGATCTCCAAGGAAGCAGAGTTGTCCCACATTTTAAAGTAGAATTAAAATAAGATTTGACTACAAAATCTCACACTTTATTCTCGATTGCATGATCACCCTGGATCATGGTGGGTGTTTGGTCTTTAACTGACTCCTGTTCTACAGTTTAACACATTCAAGCTCAGAAATGTTGATAGCATTGACTCAGGATATTAAATACAGAGATACTATGTATTTCTTTTTTGCCTTTGCAAAGCCAATACTTGGGACAGATTTCAATACCACTGCTTTTATTCTTTAAACTCACTCACAACCTTTCCCAGCACTTATTCAAGCAAACATTCTAGTGCTCTACTCTTTGCCAGACACTCCCCTCAACTCTGGGAAGACAAGCCAGGTGGACACAATTCCTATGCCTGCAGAGCTATGGAAAATAGTACCTGGAAAAAGAGAATTCCTATTGAATTGGTGAATGCATGGTATAATCCAAAGGTATATATTTTGTGTAAATTTTATCCAGATACACAAAAATAAAGAAAACACGTACCTGTCTGGGGATTCTGGGTTTTCTGCAAATATTTGCATACTACCAGATTACACAGCAATCTAATCAAAGTTCTAACAATTTGTTCCAGTTGCCGAAAGTCGGTGGGTTAGAAAGTTAGTTATTCAGCAAGCTCTAAGTCAGTGGGTTAGGTTAGGAAACGATTCAGAGGAATGAAACTAGTTGGAGCAGAGTGCATGTTTTATAGTTCAAAAAAACAAGTAAGAGCTCTCCAGTCCTAGGAAATAGCAAGAGCTGAGTGGGATGGGGGAGAAGATGGTGAGTGTATAAAGCTGCATAGTTCAGAAGCACAGGTTCTCAAAATAAGGGGGAAGCAAAAGGCTTAGAGGATTGTTTGTACCTAACGCAATGGCTACCCATAGAACAACTACCTGCAAAGAGAAAGGAACAGGGTAAAAGACCTGTGCAGCCAACCAAGAGATCTTCTCATGATACCCCTGGAATCTATACCAGTATGAGGAGAGTCTTTACCCAAAATTGGATTCTGTCAGAACCTAGCTCCAAAGAATAATACACAGCACTATAAACAAGTGGCCAAGGAGTAGATAATCTGGGAGAGAGCAAAGTTATTCCTTCCTGTTCCGTATCCCTCCTCTTCAATAGCCCTCTCCAATAGTCCTCTCCAAGCTTGTCCAGACTCAGGCTGAGTTTTCCCAACCTAAGTTTGTCCCTCTATCTGAAATATTCTTCCACAGGAACAGGTTGTAAGCTCTGAGTAAAGCAAGATTGTCTTTCTGTCTCTGTCTCTCTTTGTCTCTGTCTCTCTGTGTCTCTCTCCATCTCTCTGTCTCTCTCTGTCTTTCTCTCTCTCTCTCTCTCTCATCACACACAACACACCAGCCAGTCAGGGCTTTCTTATAGCCATCATCCACTTGCTTACCTCCTGGTAGGAGAAGCGCATCACTTCCCCAAACTACACATTGGTCCATCTCTGCTGTCAGTCTCATGATAAACCTATATGGATGCCAGTTGTTCTTTGATTCCTAATCTACAAACCACCACAGTAAGGCTCAGAGAAGTTGGGTGCATTGACCCGGATCCCAGATTTACCACAAAGCAAATCCAGGACTGGCTCAGGGGTCTGTGCCAAGTTGAACCCATGTCCTTCCTGTGTGGACACTCCTTGAGTATATGAATGCAGACCCCCTCAGTTTGTTTGTCTTCCATGGAGCAAATCCATCCAGACTAGAGCCTGTTCGAGAGGTCACGGATCAATGGCCAAGCTGGGCATATGTCCCGATTCTACCATCTTATACTGGCAAAGCCTTGTGCTTTATGAACACAGTTTTCTCACCTTGCATACCTACAGACCCTGGTCCACACATTCTTTAGTTCTGTTTAGCTCTACCCATCAATTAGTTCCCACATCATGTCACCCCCACTGCCTGCCTGTGAGCTACTCACCAGACATGTTGAAGTCCTGCCTGCAGAAACAGCCCCAGGTGTTATTCTGGAGGCGACACTCCTCCTCTGGGCGGCAAGTTATGTCACACGTGTCCTGTACTGTGAAGTGGTCTGAGGAGGGAAGGCATGGAGGAAGGGGGTCAGGCGACAGAGTGAGGTGAGTCCATCAACACCAACTTGGTCATCCTATCCCCGACTCTGGGCCTCTTAGTGGAAGGGTCAAGCCTCAAAGCTAGATTTCTTTTTTTTTTTTTAACTTTATTGATTGATTTCTTCATTGGTTTCCCTTTTTGTTTTGTTTTGTTTTGTTTTTAGGTCACACCCGGCAGCGCTCAGGGGTTACTCGTGGCTCCATGCTCAGAAATTGGTCCTGGCAGGCACGGGGGACCATATGGGGCACCGGGATTCGAACTGATGACTTTTTGCATGAAAGGCAAATGCCTTACCTCCATGCTATCTCCCGGGCCCCTTCTTCATTGGTTTCTGGGCCACATCCAGTGGCGCTTAGGGGTTTCTCCTGGCTCTGCACTCAGAAATAGCTTCTGGCATGCTGGGGGATCATATTGGAAGCCAGGAATAGAGCCAGGTCCCTCCAAGGTTGGCAGCATGCAAGGCAAATGCCCTACCAGTGTGCTGTTTCTCGACTCCAAAGTCAGATTTTTTATTTTCAGTCCAGAGAAATGGAAAGCCCCAAAGTGACCATCGTGTACTTCCTTACCTAGAAGACATGCACCTTCCTCTCTACCTACTCATTTCATTACTCACTGGGTGAGACACAGTGGCATAGGCACATGGCAGGTTGAGTTCAAATCCCAGCTCCCCACATGCTAGCTCTGTAATACTGAGGGAATTGCTTAGCCTCCTTGTGTCCTGCTTCACACAATTTAGAATAATTACATAGTCTCTCTCTTTTATGAAGTTGATGAGAAGCTTGAGTTAATTGTCTAAATTGCTTAGGATAAGAGCAAAAACATTAGGAGTATTCATCAGCTGTTTTTGATACGGTAGTTATTGTCTTAAATGAGAAATCTGAAGTTCAAAGAGATATATTAATTGCCTAATGGAATTAAATCTGAATGATCCTAAATTAATGGTATGCTTTAAACATGAAGGTATGGGGCTGGAGAGATAGCATGGAGGTAAGGCTTTTGCCTTGCATGCAGAAGGTCAGTGGTTCAAAACCTGGCATCCCATATGGTTCCCTGAGCCTGCCAGGAGTGATTCCTGAGCATAGAGCCAGGAGTAACCCCTGAGCGCTGCCGGGTGTGACCCAAAAACAAACAAACAGAAAAAACATATGAAGGTATAGATAAAGACAGATAATAGATATCAGAGATAGATGATGAATGGATGGAATGATGGATAGATAGATGGGTGGGGGGATGGATGACTGGATGGATGGATGGATGAATAGATGAATGAATGAATGGATGGGTGGGTGGGTGGATGGATGGGTGTGTGGATATGTGGTGTCTTGATGAATGGGTGCGTGTTTGGATGTATGGATGGATGAATAGATGGGCGGGTTTGGGTGGAGGTGGGTAGATAGATGAATGGGGGAATGGAGTAGATGAATGGATAGATGGATAGATGGATGGATGGATGGGTGGATTGGTTCATGGGTAGGTAGGTGTGTGGGTAAATGTATGAATGTATGGATGGATGTTTGGTTGATGGGTGATGATTAGGTGAGTGGGTGCATGAATAAGTGGATGGTTGGTTAGATAGGTGCATGGATGAATAAATGAATGCTTAGAAGGGTGGATAGGTGGATGGATGAGTAGGAGGGTGGAAGGAAGAGAAAGAAAGAAGAATATATAGAAGAATAAAGGAAGGATGGAAAGAACAAAGATCTTGAAATATCACCCTGAAATCTAAGGTTCTGTCTTCATTTGAAATGTAGAAAGCCAGTGAGCTCAGATGACATTCCCATAGGTCAACAAGGAACAAGGTGGAGGTTATTTTCCTTGACTTCCCTTACCACTGTGCCTGCCTCTGAACATTTCTCCAGGATGCCCTGCCCACAGTTACCTGCTGCTCACCTGTGCAGTATCTCAGGTCACAGTTGGGGGTGCCCTGCAGTCGGTACACATGGTAGCCACCCGAGCAGGCCTTCACCTTTATCTCATTCTTCCACAGGCAGCAGTTACCACTCCAGTGGGCACAAGTTGAGCGAATGACAATGCCCTCCTCAACTGTGGGGTGTGACCCACTCAGCCACATGGGTGCAGCTGTCTGGCATCTGTACACTGGGACGCAGGTTTCAGACATCCTCACCCCACCATCACCCACAAAGCGGTACCAGCCATGCAGGTTGTTGTCACACTTGGCAACACCACCTTGATACTCTGTGTTTCGGGAGGGTTCATTCAGGAGGGTATAATTCTGACAGGGATCAAAGCAGATGTGAGCCTCAGGCGTGCCGGGGGCTCCACACTCCAGGCTGGAGGATTGGTTTCTAAAATCTGCAAGTAGAAAGTAATGGATGGGGAATGTGCTAAAGACCCTAATATCACACATTCCATGAAGTGCATAGCAACCTTCATCTCCATGGGGTCAGAACAACAGAAACTTGCCACAGTATTTTCTAGGCATTTTATCTGATGAAAACATTAAGTTTTCCACCTGGAAAAACTCTCCGCCCAAGAATCTCTCTCATTGAGCTTGGTGATCCCCATGCCTTCCCTAGACTTACTCCCTTTGGTCCTCCTGACAAGTGTCTGTATTCCTGAGAAATGTCATCCAGGCTCACTAGACAACTTGCAAACATTGCTAAAAATGAATAAAGTAAAATTGTAAGTAGTCATGAGCCCCTTTGGTACCTAGAAGTAACCCCAGATCTGATACCATCTTTAGATATTGGTTACCCTTAGATTTTAAGTAGAGGTTTTGGTTTTGGTTTTGTTTGGGAGGCACACCTGGCAGTGCTCAGGGCTTACTTCTGGCTCTGCTCTAAGGGATAATTTTTGGAGGGGCTTGGGGGGACCCTAATAATGTGCAGTTAATTAAATTCAGGCTGAACACATGCAAGATTAGCACACTTCCCTCTATTCTATTGCTCTGGTCTGAGTTGGCTTCTTTAAAGCAAGATGGTGTTAACCATTGCTCTACATTCACTGATCTGAGACATCATCCACTATCAGGCCTGACTCAGTCTTAGTAACACTGACTGGCTGGATGATTTTGTCATGGAGACTGACCTGTGCTTGGAGGCCCAGGAGTGTTCACTAGAATCCTTGGGCTTTTTTTCTCCAATGCTGTCCTCCTCCTCCCCCCAAATGTCTCCTGATAGGTGAGGTGTTCCCAAGAGTGTACAATGGAACGGTTGCCCTCATAGGGAGCATATAGTATGGACAACTGAGCTTATGATATGGAAGAGCTTCAAGCACGGGGGTGTGTTATAGGCTGTGAAATGAGGGAGTTCAGGTGCTCAGGCAGGACAACTCTGCAACTGCAGGCTGAGAGACCTTGGCAGGTGTTTCAACTCCCCTGAGACACTTCTGTCATACAACACCTGTGAGTCACAAACACCCATGGTCCTGTCATTGGTTTTGCTCACCTGTGTCAAATCCTGATCAGGACCGTGTTTCCTTCAGAAAGTTTTTTCCTTCCATGGAATGACATTTGGGAATATTCAAGGGAAGCCTGGCATACTAGTTATCTTTTTAACACCCTTGAAAAGGTGTATACACCTTGTTGATGTATTCACCACCTTCCAAAAGTACCTCCAAGAACTTTCCAAGCACTCCACATTTTCTTTAGCAGAAGTATATATTGTTTGGGGGAGGAAATGAAACCCATATCCCAAAGAGGATGAAATGAGATGGTGAGTGGTTTAGCGTCCTTGTTGATGATGGGGAGAGGTTCAATGTTCAACCATGAATGCCCATATAGTCCTCAGCTTACATGCATGTAAAAAGAACTGTTAGAAAAAGGGGTATTCAGGGCAAGTTAAGGACAGGAGCCACCACATCAATTATCCTTGAATTATTTCTTGTTCAAGCTGTTTTTTCAAAGAGGGGTGCTGGCCATGTCCCTTTCTTCTTGAAGCCTCAGCCCCAGGAAACAGGAAATTTATCACCTGCTAGTGAGCCTGAGAAACTTCTTACTTGCTTTTAGTATGCCCATCCCAAATTGGAAGACCAGAGAAAGCTCACAAAATCTCATCTTTCTGACTGTTTATGAGCAAACTGACTCAGAGAAAGTCAGGAACTCTGCCAAAGTAACTATACTGGTTACTGAGTGATTTGTGTCTTCCTGAATCAAGCTTCCTGGGTCCTGTCACCTTCATTTTTAGACTGAGAAGTCAGGGTCAGGGGTACCAGCTGTCCCTTCAGGGGAATATCTTGCTTGGCACTGGGAGAGATAAAGGGCTCAATTTCATCATCTCATCTCATTCTCATGACTCCTTTTCTGTATCTTTGTTTGAGATGCTGGCCTTTCGTTCACCCAGAGCCCCTTTCTCTGCATGTCTACTCCAGGTAGATTTGCGCATCTGATATGTCATATCAACAAAGCACCCACCTTGCTGTTGAGTTGCTGTCGGTCTCAGAAGGCAGAAGACCAAAGCCAACCACAGGATGGGAAAGCCAGCCATCCTTTCCAGAAGCTGATGCACGCAGATCACTCAGTGGTGTGAGAACTCTCCATGCAGCTGTGGGAAGGGAAAGACCCATACACCATCAGGATCAGAGATGGTTCTCTGGGGTAAGAGTAAGATATGAAGGCACACAGACTTGGCATTGTGACTTGGACCACTGACCTATAATTCTTCTAAGGCTCCAAACCACCCTCCAGGGAAAGTATTGTCTATTGCCTTAATTTTCTAGAGAAATAACTGGGGCTCAGAACATACTGACAGCAGAAGTATTTACTACTCCCTCCTTCCCATGCAAATACTGCTGGAAGTTTAATATGCTGTATAGGATACCACATTCATGTTCTGAGAAATAGACTAACTGGCCCACAAAGGGCTCTATTATTTGTGGGTGTGAATCCTTTGAAGAAGGAAGGTGGGATGACTTGCCAAGTAGAGACGTGCCAAAGGGATGAAGATTGACAGCAGACACACCAACGACAAGCTTGGAGCTGGCTGGCACAATAGAATGTTTTAGAAGGTTTCTGGGCTGAGGGAATAAGGTTAGTCTGAGGTCCCTGCTCTTTGCTCCAATATATTGTCTGACACATAGGGGCAAGGATTTAAGAGTGAATAAATAAAGAAACAGTGGGGTTAGGTAGAAGCTAAGAGTTGTGAAACATGCCAACACCCAAATTAGGGACATTTCCTCTTCTGGGAAATGTTTTTCTCAATTGAGCAAATCTTTGGATCATAGCCTATAACTCCAGTTCGAGTCAGGAAAGAGGTATCATGAATAAGTTAAGAGAGAGAATGAGTAGGACTCTTAAATTGTAGCCAGAACAGTAGAGATCTATCCTGGGAGTAGCAGGGTAGGGTATCTATTCCAGGGCAGACAGGGCAGAAAGACAGACAGACACAGAGAGAGACAAAGAGAGACAGAGGCAGAGAGACAGAGACAGAGAGAGCAGTCAGCAATGAGAGCTTTACTCATGGCCAAGTTCAACCCAAAGCCATATCTGGAGCATGGAACAAGTCAGGGTCTCATTTCCTTTGCTGGCTCTGAAAATTTTCAGAAATTA
The DNA here is from genome assembly GCA_004027635.1 of Crocidura indochinensis. Taxonomy (NCBI): domain Eukaryota; kingdom Metazoa; phylum Chordata; class Mammalia; order Eulipotyphla; family Soricidae; genus Crocidura; species Crocidura indochinensis. The sequence goes on from PVKC010004813.1 coordinate 21,477, forward strand.
ACTTGAGCAAGCCCAGTGGGTCCAGGAGAGATGGAGGATGATAAACTACCACCCAGAATCAGGAGAAAGTCTGTTGGGGAATTGAACCAGAACTTACCCAGGGCAAAGCTTTCTCCTCTGGCCAGTTGTGGGAAAGCGAACCTGCCGAGAGAAATGTTGATTGATTTTTAATTATCATTTCCCACCCATGTGGCTCTCGATGATTGGTGCTGTGGCAGGACTGGAACTAATCTCCCAGGCAAGCTCAGGACTCATTGGATGTCGGTAAGATAAGATAAGCAATTGATGACAAAAGATGGGGAAAGGTTCTGTGCCATGCCTGCCTTCCTCAAGGAAAACCCTTCCGCACCTTCATGCAAATGTTTCTTGGCAAAATGAGCAAGGTGGACTGAATGTTGACTCTTCTGGTCACTGCTGAATACCTTGTAACCATTACTTTCCACTCTTAATCCTCATAATCAACCAATGACCCTGGTGCCATATTTATTACCAGAAACCAAACATTAATGATAAAGGAAGTTGAATGCCCAAAGGAAAGTGGAGAGAAGTCAAACAAGCACTTGTTTACACAATGGATTTTCCATTGTACTTTGTGTTCCTGGCTAATCATCTTAAAAACTTCTGCTCTGCAAGAATGTCACTCAACTTGGATCCAGTTAGAACAAGGGAATAAAGAAGAAAGTGAGAAATCAGTGGCTATTTTTCCAATTTGACCCCTAGCATTTACTCAGTTCCAGATACTAGACGTCAAAAAATTTGTGAAGGTCCATTTAGTGATAGTGATAACAAAAACTAGAAAAAGATCTTGGGTTAAAATAAAGGTCTGAATAGCCTCTAACCAATTTCTCTTGGTCTATCTGTAGGGTTCCCTAGAATTCCTGAGATATAGAGCTGAAAAGAAACTGTCTATCTTGGGTTTTTGAACTCCTGACAATTCCTGGAATTCAAGAAATGCCAGTAAAGATCATAAAGTTCATCAAAAAACTATAGAGTTGTTTTGTTTTGATTTGGTTTTGGGGGGTTTGGTTTTTTGTTTGTTTTCAGAGAAAATGATCACTGCTTTTTTGGTGTTACTTTGGGATTCGAGGCCCATGAGGATTATGAGCATATGGGGTCCTAGAACTGATAAAAACTTGCAAAACTTCAACCTGAAACTCCCTCAAATTGCAATGTGTCATTTCTCTATCCCTAGTGCATTTGTATAAAAGCTTTTCTAGATGTTGCACTTATAACAAGCACAAATCCAAGATTCCAAAATCTACCCAGAGGCACAGAATGGACCACTTAGCTAATTATCTGGATCAGGTGCTCACAAAGTCTCTCCAATGACCCTTCTCAACCTTCCCTGTCCTTTCAACTAGTCTCATCAGACATCAGAGCCACTCAGCTCTCCATTACATTCTCAGTAGGCATCCTGCATTCTCTTGGAAGAAAATATAGGTCACACAGCAGACCTCAGTTACCTACAAACTTCCAACTACCTGTCTCCATCCTCCACTTCCTCCACCAGCTTCCTCATTTTCAAGGTCAGTTTCTCTATCATCCTGTCTTCGACCATTCCCATCTGAACTGTGCTAAGGTCATTGCCTAAGTAAGTCCACTGGTCATTTTTCCTGACTTCTTGTCACTGTATCTCTGAGTTTCTTCCTCTGGCAACTTTTCATTTCCTTGGTTTTCTTTTCCCCTTATTTTTTAGATTCTCCCATTTGGATGCTTGTGCTCTATCAACATCCTGTTCACTATTCTATTTCTTCAGTTAGACTTGAGAAAGCTAGTAGGTGTACACATATATACACACTTGTTTTGTTTTGTTGGTCACATCTGTCAGTGCTCAGGAATTATTACTGACTGTGCTTGGCTGACCTTGTGGGATGCCACGGATTGAACCCAGGTCAGTTGTTTACAAGGCATATGCCCTATCTGCTGTATAATGACTCTGTGCCCTCCACTCCCCACACACACACTGTTTGTACTCTATATACTCTACCTTAGAAGTGTCAAGTCACCTCAGGTGTTGAATATTGTAGGCTAGTGAGTTCCAAATCAATACGATCTTCATCCTTATGCACTCCCTTAAACTCTGATGCATTGCCCCTCTTGTCTGCTGATTTTATTGATTGGAGTGAGATTCTTGAGGTTTCTGGTACTCAGTTTGTACAGTTCTGAGCTTAGGAACACCTACCTCTCAGAATCCCCTTTTTACTCCATCCTCTATCTTGAGCAATGGTGCCATTGATAGCCCAATCACCCAAGTTGAGAACCCGCATCTTCCTTCCTGTGACTTTCTCAACTTTCACAGTGCTAAAAACTACCTAATCTTGTCAGTCAGCCTTTCAAATATTTATTTTGGTCTTATTTATTGGTCACCAGTTAAACATATATCTTTATCCTGTATTTAATGCTTCTTTAATATAGTCTTCCTTTTTCACCCCCTCTTTGCCACTATCTTCTACTAAGAGGTGATATCAATAGCTCCTATAGGATCTTCTTGCAGTTATTCTTGTCCCCCATGGGTTCTGCTGCTCCCAAAGAATTCAAAGATCCCATTTTTATCTTCAAGCATTTTCCTACTACTGTCAGTCTCCTGGGGTCAGATGCAGTCACATCTCCTATCTCCTCTTCAGCTGCTGCCCTGCACATTCTAGGTCTCAAGTGATCTCTGATTCTCTGAATTCTCTCCCACCTTTAAACTTCACACATGCCATTTTCCCCGCTCATTCTCTGCTCAGCCTTTAGGGTCTCCCCTATTAGGAGGTCCTTCCTAAATTCAAAAGAGTACTAGTACTGCAGTACCCCTTCCTCTGCCTCTCTGGGTTTCTTCCAATAAGACACACCTCAAGCTCACTCATCCATCATCTGTTTTCTTCCAAACATTGTAAGATCAAAGGGGACAGAGAACATGGCAATTTTAACCAGCACTGAGTAAGTTGGGTAAACAAAGGGATAAAACTGCCACACACAAGCTTAACTTCTCTGCTTGTGTGGAATTGATGGGTCAAGTTAAACTTTGGTAGAACAAATGATCCTACCTCAGGACCTTTGCATTGACTTCTTCCACCACCCACAAGGTGCTCCCCAGAGGTCCCATGATCCAAATGTCCTTGTCTCTCAGCCTCTCCATATAGGAGACTTTGCTTGAACATCTACAGAAAACACCCCCAGAGGGGATGGAGAGATAGTGCAGCAGGTAGCTTTGCATGTAGCTGACCTGGATTTCATTCCTAGCACCACATGTGCTAGGTTCCCCAAACACTTCCAGCAGTGATCTCTAACTGCAGTGTCAGGAGTAAGCCCTGAGAACTGCCCCTGAAAAAATAAATTAATTAATTAAAATAAGATACACACATATACACAACTAACTCTAGTCTCCTTTCTTTGTTCCTTGTTGTTTTATTCCCCCCTCCAAAGGCATTTGTCACCACTGATTGATCATCATTATAGTTTAAATGTGCTCCCTTTGAAAATAAAGCTTTTTAACTTGCAAAGCCCTATTTATGTGGCTTATTGTTTCCTTGGGATCCATAGAAGCGCCTGTTCTTGAATCTAAGTTCAAAATATTTGTTGATAATTGAACTGAGAAACCAACTGGTGGGACCCATAAAAAAAAAGAAGAAGAAGAGAGAAGGTCCAAGTGACAAAGAAAAAGGGCTCTGATGCATTTTCCATCTCCAGGCAAATCTTGCCTGGGGATTTTCTTTAAATGGTGGTTTTTCAGACCTGAGTCACAGTTAAGAACCTACATTTGTCCCACCAGGTTGGGCCACGGGCCAACTGAGCACCAACTGACCAGGACTAAGCTCTGCACTGTGCCTTCATGCTGAATGTTGTGAAGGTAGCAAGCTTGGGAAACAGGGCCTGTCTGCACAGGATAAGGGCTTCCTGATCCCGAGGCTTCTGTTTGCTGATACACATATGTGCTTTTTCTTGGGATCTCCAGGCTCCAGAAATGTGTAGGACCTTGATCTTTCTGGGAAATTCAGGGTTGGAGTCCAGAGGCACAGCTGGAGCCAGGGCAGACCTTTCCCAGGCAACATACAGTGACTCTCTGGACATACAAGTCCCTAGGTTCAGGGTACTCAGTTGGCTGAATCCAGAAACAACTTGATTTTTGGCTTCCAGTTTTTGGAAGCCACCCCTCCACTACCCCCTCTCCCCACCTCCATAATTCTTCCCTCCCGATGGATTTTGCTCACTGGGTCTGATCTTCTGTGCTGCAGTCCTTACCTCAACATTGGGGGTGATGAGTGTAATCACTGTGTGGGGGTGGGGGTGTTCCTAGGTATTTCTGAAACAAGCGTTGTATGTTTTATCTTGTTTGGGGGGCACACCTGGCGGTGTTTGGGGCTTACTTCTGGCTCTGTGCTCAGGAATCACTCATGTTGGTGCTTGGGGGACCATATGGGATGCCAGAGATCGAACTCATGTTGGTCTCATGTACAGCAACCACCCTTCCCACCATACTATTGTTTCTGCCCCAATAGGCACTTTTGTTTGGTTTGGTTTGGTTTGGTTTGGGGGCCACACATAGAAATGCTCAGGGCTTATTCCTGTTTTTGAGCTCAGGAGTCACTTGTGGTGGTACTTGAGTGTCCATCTGGGATGTCTGATTGAACTTGAGTCAGCCGAATACAAGACAAACATGAGGGAGGTTTATTTTTTCCACCTTTGAAGACTAGAAATTCCTGCCAGCAGGTACTGGCTTTGTCTGTTCACCACTGTTTTCCCAATACAGAGAACAGTGCCTTGAGCATATCCAGGATGGAAGGCTAATGCTAATAGATGTTCTGAAAGACTGACCAAACATAGGAACATATCATTATTGTACCAATGAGGCAGGCACAGCAGTGCCTGCTATAGCCCCCTCGATGTCTGCTGTGCTCTAAGCAACAGGAGGGCAGGAATTGTGCCAATTTATTCCCTGTTCCGGTCCCTCTTGCAAAGAGAAACTGCTCAGAAAATATTCTATGAATGGATATATGAAAGGAGCTCATAGCTAGCATGTTTTATCACTCAGCAGAGTTTGTGTTGAATCTGAACAGATTCTGAGCTCCTTAAGAGGAGGAATGAAACCTGGATTTCCCCCCAGTGTGGCTCCTTAGAACCAAGGACAGTACCCACTGGTTCCACAATTGCTGATTAAATGGGGGTGAAAATGGTGTCAAAGATAGATCCTCTCACAGTATTTTTATTTGGCCACCATTTTTATATTTGTATTTTATGTTTCTTTTTATTGTAGCTTTGGTAATATGGTGATAGCAGTATGGTTAAGTTATGGATGTACAAAGTCATCACACCACCCCTCACTTAAGAGCCAGGACCCCCTACCACCATCTATATGTCACTTCCTCCCTTTTCCTCTCACCCACCTCCACTGCTGGATCATTTCAGTGCTACAATCACAGGCCAAGGGTTAGTTATCATCCAATATTTTCTACTCCTGTGGTTTGTTTATCCAGAGCCCGTAGATGAGTAAGATCACCTAGTCTTTGTTCTGCTCTTTCTGACTTGTTTCATTACACTATGTCCTCCCATTCCTGCCACATGTAACACACAATATTTATCTTTTCTTCCAGTGGCAATAGTGTTTCATCATGTATGTAGACCACAACTTCATTTGCCTGGGACTGGTAGCTGGGCAGTTTCCTAACCTATGTCTCTAAGGAGACGGGGTCTCCTGTGCAAAGGGTCCCGTCTTGTAGCAGCTATAGACCCCGTTGGTCTTCGAAAGCAAGAACTAAAGCAGAGGGATCAGGCAGGTCCACTGAAATGTGTCTCTTCGCAGGGCTGCTTTGCTGGTCCACCTCACCTCCCATCCAGCCAGAAGTGAGTTGGTAGCCAGAGCAGGTGGTTCAAGCCACTGATCACTGAGACGTCAGGGTCAAAGCAGCTGATAGGAGGATAGGCAGCCAGACTTTCAGAAGTTCTGAAAGAAAATCCACCACAACCCACTGTGGGTGAGCCTTTGTGCAGAATTCATGGAGGATTCCTCCTCTAGACAAGCCAGTTAGAAAATGGGGCCCTTGGAGGCTAGAAAGATAGCTAATGTCTTGCATTGTTGGCATGGATTCAAGCCCCAGCACCCCATATGGTTCCTTGAGAACTGCTAGGAGTATTTCCTGAATGCAGATCCAGGAGTAAGGGCTGAACATGGGCAGAGAAGGAAAAGGAGGTGGAGGAGAAGAAGGAGGAGGACAATGAGGAGGAGGAAGAGAAAGAGGGGAGGAAAATGAGGAGGAAGAAGAGAAGGAAGAAGAGTGGAAGAGGAGGAGGAAGAAGAGAAGAGGAGGGGGAGAAGAAGAAGAAAAAGAAGGAGGAGGAGGAAGAGGAAGAGGAGGAGGAGGAAAAGGAGGAGGAGAAAGAAGAGGAGGCGGAGTGAGGAGGAGAAGAGGAGAAGGACAAGGAGGAAACTAGCTCATGGTTGCAAGAAAGTTTTTCCTCTCTTCCACTTATAAGAATGTACAAGAGCCAGAGAAAAGAGAGACAGAGAGAGAGAAAGAGAGAGAGAGCATAGTGGATAGGGTGCCCACTTTACAGGCAGCCCACCCAGGCACCATCCATGATATCACACCTCAAGCCCTGCCATGAGTGATTCCCAAGCACGGAGCAAGGAGTAAGCTCTGAGCATTTATTTAATTAAGAAAGAATTAAAAAGGTATGTGCTGGGTCCAGAGAGATAGCACAGCGGCGTTTGCCTTGCAAGCAGCCGATCCAGGACCAAAGGTGGTTGTTTCGAATCCCGGTGTCCCATATGGTCCCCCGTGCCTGCCAGGAGCTATTTCTGAGCAGACAGCCAGGAGTAACTCCTGAGCACCACCGGGTGTGCCCCAAAAACCAAAAAAAAAAAAAAAAGGTATGTGCGGAGGGTGGAAAGAAAAAAAGAAGAAAAAAGTCCCCTCCCTGTGGACTAACTTATAAGTCAGCTGGCAGCCTTCCCTCTGATGTGAGGTTTGGGATCCCCTCAAAGGGTGCTCTTGTGCAGTGCCTAGCCTACTCAACCATCCTTGGCTTCCCTAGGGGATATTTACAGAGAGTGAACCAAGCAGAAACCCCTGGGTGTGCCAGCTCCTAGCTCACCTGGCCCCAAGTCCAAGTTACTTAAGCCAAATGCTAACTAACATCAGTGTAACAACTTGCTCAGGCCTCAGTGCTAGGGGCCAAGAAAGACAACAATCATATAGGACCCTTTTATATATTAAATTTTAGGCACTTCAATGACTCTGATAATCAGGGGCCTGAAATATATGCCCTGGTCTTTGTGGTCCCAGGAGAGGAAAAGCAGAGAACTCGGCTCTTGTGACTGTATCCAGCACTGTGAAAGGAGTGCACATGACATCCAATTCAATATCTCTCTCCTCTCTTGCTGAAAGAATTATCACAAAGGGCTGGGAAGGGCTGGAAGGAAGCTTAGGGTTCAGGGGAACAAGCCCAGCAAGGCAGAAGACCTAAGTTTGAACCCTGACACTGCTTGGCCCTGGGTACCCCTAGCACCACTAGGTATAAGTAGCATGACTGGAAGAGCTGGACCTTAAAAACCCAATTAGCCAAGGGTCATCAAAAAACAGTCTCTGAGTCCCCTGAGCACTTCTTGGGAGAACCCAACCACAAAACAAACAAACAAAAAACAGGATTTAGAAACAAGCCTTGAGGAGCAGGAAGTGGCCAAGACACATGTCTGTGTCCTTGATGTAACCAGGGCATGAACTGTGTGGACACACAAAGTTGCTGTTATCTGAGCATGTTGGGGGGCAAATGTGAACACAAGTTTGCGTGAGTGCCTGCATGTCTGGGCCATGAACCTTCCTGGGTGCCCAGTGTGGACTCTATGTCCAAGTGCAGGTGGATGGGTGAGCCAGGGATGCCCAGCATGTTCAACCACCCTTGCCAGTCATTCCAGAGACATGACTGAGCAATTCCAGCAATTCAGAGTAAACCAGGCAAGTGGGGCTCTTCAGCACACCCAGGGACCACACACATGAGCCCCTGGGAAAGGGGAAGGTTCAAGAAAAGCCTGAACTTACCCGGACGAAAGGAGGCAGCGCTGGGCACAGAGGTCTGGACACCTGGAAAGGGAAAGGGCTCAAGCTGAGATGGAGAAGGCATGTGTTGGCAGGAAACCTTGGATAAGCTGTTGCTGCATTTCTAGAAACCCAGCTCTGACATTGCCACCTCCCTACCTGTCACCCATCAGAATCACCCCTATTTCTCTCCAAAAAATAAAACCCAAAACCTTAGCAAGAACTACCAAGTCCCTCATGGTTTGGCCTTTACCTCTGCCCTCCAGCCAGCTTGACTCTTCCCTGGCAGCTGAGCCCTGCTACCATAAGTCCTTTGCCCATGCTGGACTCAGCACCAGGGATGCCCCTTACTTCACCCTTGTTTTCTCACCCCTGTTGACTCACACTGCCTCCCTGCCCTGCTTTGCAGGAGGCTCAGAGTTTCAAGTTCCATCTCACTCTTGTCCCTGAGGCAGTGGGACACATGCCAGCAAGGTTCCCTGACAAATGTCCTCCCACCCCTCTGCTCCCCAAACTCTATGTCAGCTGATCCAGAGTATGGTTTGTTCTCATCAGGACTTCTCCAACCACCAGGCCAGGACCCAGCACATGGTGGGCATAAGAACATGATTTGAAGCATGAATGAATGAAGGAAGGAAGGAAGGAAGGAAGGAAGGAAGGAAGGAAGGAAGGAAGGAAGGAAGGAAGGAATGAAGGAATGAGCTGGAAGTGGACCAAGAGAAATGCCTCACCCCCAAAGATTCCACAGGCTTTAGTTCTGCTGATCCCAGCCAGAACCCCTATGCCAGGCTCTCATCATCCCTCCTTGTCTCCAGGGAACATTCTAGAATGTTCCTTACCTTTCCTTTTTTTTTTTGTTTTTGTTTTTGTTTTTGTTTTTGGGCCACACCCCGTGACACTCAGGGGCTACTCCTGGCTATTCGCTCAGAAGTCACTCCTGGCAGGCACAGGGGACCATATGGGGAACCGGGGGATCGAACCGTGGTCCTTCATAGGTTAGCACAGGCAAGGCACGCACCTTACCTCCAGCGCCACCGCCTGGCCCCCTCCTTACCTTTCCTTGTGATGGGACCCAAGTTCAAAATATGAGTTTGGTCCATAATGCCTCCTCCACTGCGGGATAAGGTCCCAGAACAGGTCTGTGGGGCCAAGAAAACACCCGTGAATGGAGTCACCAGGGACAGGAGCTGCCCCCATCACAGTAGCACCTTTGCCAGTTAGGTTTAGAGGCTGGTGAAGCAAGATTGTTCAGGAGTAGAGTTAGCCTGGGCTCTGGCCCGAGATCCCCACCAGAGCAGATCAATCATCTTAGGAACATCACTGGGTCTAGGACCTTAGCTGAACTCCTCTCCCCAGGAAGTGAAGATTGTCCCTTACACTCTCATTCACTGCTGGTGGGAATGTAGACTGGTCTAGCCTTTTTGAAAAACAATGTGGACATTTCTCAAAAAACTAGAATTGAGCTCCCATGTGATCCAGCAATACCACTTCTAGGGATATATCCCAGGAACGCAAAAACAATACAAAAATGCCCTCTGCGTTGCAGCACTTTTTATAATAGCCAGAATCTGGAAACAATCCAGGTGCCTGACAAAAGAGGAGTGACTAAAGAAACTGTGGTACATCTATACAATTGACTACTATGCAGCTATTAGGAAAATTTTTCTTATAGATGAATGAATATGGAGCATATTATGCTGAGTGAAATGAGTCAGAAGGAGAGATATAGACAGAATAATCACATTCATCTGTGGTATATAATAAAAAAATGGTATGGTAATAATATTCAGAGACAATAGAGGACCAGTCCATGGTTGAAAGCTTGCCACAATTACATGACTGAAACCTAATCACAATCATATATGTAATCAAGATGTTTAAATAAAGAAAAAAAGAAATCTTGCCACAAAATATGATAAGTACAATGAGAGTAGAAAAGGGTTCACTATGGCAATAACAGATGGAACTGATCATTCTGGACAAGAACTGGGTACTGAAAGGGGATAAAGTAATATACTCAGTACCATTTCATTAGCACTAGTGCAAATCAGTGTCAAAAAAGAAAAGAGAGTCAGGGTGGAAGAACGTGGGAGGGAAACTGGGACACTGGTGGTGGGAAATGTGTACTGGTGAAGGATGATATATATAATGTATCACTGAAACATGAACAATTTTATAACTACAGTGCTTATATAAAGTAATTATGTTTTTAATTTCCCTTTTAGAACTACTGTGAGTGCTATCAACATCACCTACATATGCTCCACATTGCACCCTAAAATGTCTGTCCTGCAAAGGTATGGCCCCTACTGTGCTTGCCTCGCACACAAAAAGCCTCAAGTGCAATTCTGGATACCACCAGTATGTATTGCACCTGCTACAGGCAGCTCTGTGGTTCAGATTGGGTTGCACTACTACTGTCCCTGGCACCCCCACCCCTTGCCAACATCATGGATGATCTAAGAACCACACATGGCAGCAGAGAGAAACTGGAGAGCTAGGCCCAACTTCCCTTGCACACTGCAGCTTAACAAATGTGCCAGTTGACTGGAAGTTGTAATAAACATCAACAGGGAAGGAAAAGGAATAAAAGCCCTGGTCTCTGTTGCTAGGGCAAAGCTTGCAGCTATCAGTGTTTGTCAGGCCTTGGTACCACCTGAATTTTGGGTGCCCAGGAGGCTAAAGCAGGAAGAGTCTAAATTACTGCCCAGGTTCTCCCTGTGGTGATGGCCAGCAGAGGGACTGATGCCTTTGGTTATGGGAGAAGGGCAGCAGGTGTTTAGGGGGCTGCCAGGAGGGAAGAGTTACTCACGGGCTTGCACTCCTCTTTCAGACGATCACAGACATACACCTCGCAGTGCAGGTAAACCTGGTCAAAGTTCCCAGTAAAACGGAACATCTGGACAGAGAAGCGGCCCTGTGGGGACTCCCCGTTCTCCTCAACTTGGATGGTCGAGTCCTCTGTTCGGGGACACCTGGGAGTGCAGGACAGGGAACATGGGTGGGGGGTCTGATACCTGGCTTTCCTAGGGACTGTGCAACCTGGAGCAACCTGAAGTCTCTCTGGGTCTCAGTTTCCCTGGCTGCAGGTGAGAAATGATCACAATTGGCATTGTGATTGTGAGCTTTGTTTTCCCCGACAGCTCCCGGAGTCTGTTGCACCCTTACACAGTGTCTGGGGAGTATCATATCTGCTAATAGTGTGGAAACAACTGTCAGGACATAGTTGAAACAACCCTGAATTAGTGCATCCTGATCTCCCAGTGGGAGATGTGGACTACCTCTTCCTGCCCACCTCTATGCCCATGCAAATAATGACCATGAAGAAACATGCAATGCCATCAAGACAGAGATAGGAAGGAAGGTTTCATGGGGGAAGCTTTCTTGGTACCATTAATTGGGCAACTGCAGAGGCCAAGGTCATAGTTTAACAAGTTGGGTGATTGCTTTTGCTGAACCCTACCGGTAGTGATCTCTAAGCAAAGACCAGGAGTCAAGTCCTGAGCTCCTCTGAGTGTGGCCCTAAAACCAAAAATTAAAAATAAAATACATCAAATTAAATGGCAAATGCTGGGCTCCTGGAAAGATAGCTCAATAGGGCTGCACTCAAATCAGCAAAGCATGATTTGCATGCAGGAGGTCCCAGGTTTGATCCCTAGCACAGCATATGGTTCTCCAAAGACCACTAGGAGTAATCCCTGAGCACAGAACCAGGAAGAAGAGTCTCCATCTCCACCCCAAGCAATGTAGGGTGGGATCCAAAAACCAAAATAGTTTTAATAAAGGACTGAAGGGATAGCACAGTAGATAGGGCTTTTGCCTTGTAAGCCGCCAACCTGGGTTCAATTCCTAATATCTCATATGGTCCCCTGAGCACCACAAGGAATGATCCCTGATTGCAGAGTCAGGAGTAACTCCTGAGAACCTCCAGGTAAGGCCATAAACCAAAAATCAATGAATTAATTTTAATATAATTAAGGAGCTGAAGTGATAGTACAGTGGGTAAGGCCTTGTAGTCAGCTGACCCAAGTTCAATTCCTGTTATCCCATATGATCCGTTGAAATCCACCCCAAGAGTGATTCTTGAGTGCAGAGCAAGGAGTAACCCCTGAGCACTTCCTGGTGTGGCTCAAAAACAAACAAACAAAATAAAGGTAGGAAAAACAATAAAAGAATACCCCTCCTGGGGCCAGAGTGGTGGCATAGCAGTAAGGTATCTCTGCCTTGCATGCGCTAACCTAGGATGGACCTCGATTCAATAACCTGGCATCACATATGGCCTCCCAAGTCAGGAGCAATTTCTGAGCACATAGCCAGGAGTAACTCCTGAGCATCACCAGGTATGGCCCAAAAACCAAAAAAAAAAAAAAAAGAGGGCTGGAGAGATAGCATTGAGGTAGGGCATGTGCCTTGCATGCAGAAGGACAGTGGTTGGAATCCCGGTATCCCATATAGTCCCCTGTGCCTGCCAGGACAGATTTCTGAGCCAGGAGTAACCCCTGAGCACTGTTGGGTATAACCCCAAAAAAGACCTTTCCCTGTTCATTTTTTCCTCTGTAATCTGTGAGATCCTGGGTTTCACACACACACACACACACACACACACACACACACCACACACATACACACACACACACACAATTTATTCCATATCATTTCACTTAAAGTCAACATTGCCAAGAATCTGTCATCCTCCTTAAGTGAGGATTTCCTTGTACTTTCTCTTGAGGTGTGGTTTGCCATTTTAAAAAAGCTCTCTCTCTCCCTCTCCTTCCCTCTCTCTCTCTCTCTCTCTGTCTCTCTGTCTCTCTCTGAGTGTGTGTGTCTGTCTCTTTCTCTTTCACTCTCTCTTTCTCCATCTATCTATATATCTCTATCATGTTTCTATGGGCCCTGGGCCAGATGCCAACCTACCTTTTGCCCTGGCCAGGCCTGCCAATCAAATTTCTCACCATTACCTTAACCCCAGACTCCCTCAGCCATCTGGTGATACAAGTCTCAAGATACCACTTCAAATCCCACCCAGATTCCCCCCAGGTGAAAACCTCGGCTTTTACCTGTCCCGGATGATGAAATACTTCAAGGGGTCCATGGCGTTGCCACTGGGTGTGGCATAGCAGTTGGTCATCAACAAAGCCAGCCGTGACAGGTCCCCTCCATCAAGCATGGTGCCCACATAGAGGAAGGCCTCGGTGGTGAGGGACACAGAGGGGCCCTGGAGGGGCTGCGTGTAGGCAGAACTCTGGAACAGCGCCATCCACACTGTG
>PVKC010004814.1:0-34747 GCA_004027635.1 Crocidura indochinensis
CTACATGATACCCTTTAAAAGGAAAAGATATTTTAGTTGGGACTAGTAAGATAATGAAATCATAAAATGGGAGAAAGGAGGAATGGAAAATATAGTTTTTTTTAACAATGCTGATGATACTCATCTATTTTTGTACTTAAAAGAGGTAAACTATTTGGTAATCTCAAAGCAAGACTACTTAGAGGAAACAAAAAAAAAACAAAGGCAATTGAAAACTGATTACCACATAAAAGGCTAATATTTGATTACAGGGGGAAATATGACCACAAAAGCAAAGACAAATAGAAAATATAATCCAAGATATGACCCAGTAAGAGGTGCAAACAAGTGTGGTGAACCTACACCCCCCAAAGGCAATGGCAAATGGCATATGCCCAATGGCCCAGATGGGACCACCAAGATCTGCTCAATGAGAAGATCAAGTATATCCTCTAGTCAATGAACCTCAGCTCAACATGTAGAAACACCATACTGCAAAAGACACAGTGGGAAAACAATGAAGAACAATCATGTTTAGAGAATTAAGATGATAAACCTTCAGACCCAACAGGTACTGGCCACCTATGAGGCTCTATGAATAAAGGCTTTAGAGAGGAAACCTGGAGAATGTTCAAAGAACTCAAAGGAACCCTGGAACAAACTGAAGGCACCACAAATAAGAATCAAGATGATATGAAAGAAGAAATGAGAAAAATTCAAACGGAATTAACAGGACTTAAAAACTTGGTAGATGAAATGAAAAATTCACTGGAGAGGCTCACCAGTAGAGTACCATCTGCTGAGGACAGAATCAGTGAGCTGGAAAATGATATGCACAATAACTCTATACAACAAAAAAGATTGGAGAAGAGATTTAAAATAAATGATCAGACAATGGAAAAAATCCTCAAAGAATGTGATCAGATGAAAACAGAAGTCTGGGGTAAATTCAACAGAAAAAACATAAGAATCATTGGCCTCTCAGATGCCCAGGTAGAAAATCCCCCATGAAGAATAAACAATCAAGAGTATTATTGCAGAGAAATTCTCAGGACAAAAAAGGGTGCATACAATCACATCCTGGATGCCCAAAGAGTACCAGCTAAAGGATATCCAACAAAAACACTCCATTTCCTAGTCACAATGATGAATACCAAAAATAAGGAAAACATACTGAGGACAGCAATAACAAGAAGGAAATACTTTCCAAAATATTGTTCAGGTTTAATGCAATTGCCCTAAGGATACCTATGACATTTGTCAATGAAGTGGACCAAACACTCCTGAAATTCATTTGGAACAATAAATGTTCATAAATAGCTAAAGCAAACAATCCTTAGGAAAAAGAAGATGAGAGGCATCACTTGCTGGCAACTTTAAATTGTACTACAAAAAATATTCGTTAAAACAGTATTGGACTAAAAACAGGATCTTAGATCAATGAAATAGACATGAGTATTCAGAGAATAATCCCCAGACATACAACCAATGAATTATTCTTTGATAAAGGGGCAAGAAACACTAAGTAGAACAAGGAAGGGTCTTTTCAATAAGTGGTGTTGGGACAGTGCATGTCAGTCAACCATGTGTAAAAAAGCTAACTCAGATCTCTTTGAACAACATGCACAAGGGTCAAATCAAACTAGATTAAAGTCCTTAATATCAGACTTGAAACTATATGATACACAGAGAAAAAATAGGCAAAATACTCCATGACATGGAAACTAAAGTCGTCTTCAAGGAGAAAGCACCACTGGCCAAGCAAGTAGAAAAAAAGGTTAACAAATGGGGCTATTTTAAACTGAGAATCTTCTTCACTTCAAAAGAAACAGTGTGTAAGGTACAAAATCTACCCATGGAATAGGAGAAACTAAGCACCTAATACCTATCTGATAAGGGTCTAATATCTAAGATATACAATTACTGACAGAAATAAATAAGAAAAAGACATCTAAGCAAATCAAAGACGGGGATAAGAAATGAACAGATATTTCCTCAAAGAAGAATATTGATGGCCAAAAGGCATATGTAAAGATGTTTCTCATCACTTATCATCAGGGAGATGCGAATTAAAACTACAATGAGGTATCATCTCACACCACAAGGACTGGCACACATCAAAGTACAAGAACAGCCAGTGCCATCTAATCCAGCCTTTCTGGAAAGCAATATAGTTATTCCCCCCCCAAAAAAAACCCCTTGAAATTGAGCTCCCATATGATCCAGCAATACCACCCCTAGGAATACAAAAACACAATTTAAAAATACCCTTTGCACTCCTATGTTCACTATAGCACCATTTACAATAGCCAGAATCTAGAAAAAAATACCAGATGCCCAACAGAAAATGAGTGATAAAGAAATCATATTACACATACACAACAGACTACTATGTAGCTGTTAGGAAAAATGAATTCATGAAATTTGTTTATATATGAATGAACATGGAAATTATTATGCTGAGTGAAATGAGTCAGAGAAAGAGGGATAGATATAGAATAGTCTCATCTGTCGGTTATAAGAAAAATAAAATACATTATTATAATAATCTCCAGATACAATGGAGAAGAGGGCTGAGAAGACCAGTCCATCATATAAAGCTTGCCACAAAGAACAGTGACAGAAATTAGAGCACTGAGAATTACAATGATAATGATAGTTGAAACTGGTCACTCTGGACAAAAAAATGGGTGCATCAAAGTGATAAAATGATATGGATAGCACCCTCATTGACAATAGTGAAAATCGCGATGTTATGAGAAAGTGAGAGACAGTCAAGCAGAATGCCCTTCCCAGAGACAGAGGGAGTGTGCTGTAGTAGGAAATTGGGGGACATAGGTGAAGGAACGTTGCACTGCTGAAGGGTGATTACATTCTATGACTGAAACTCAACTATAAACATTTCAATAATCATGGTGCTTAAATAAATAAATAATTATTAAAATAAAAGCAGAACAAAAATTTTTAATTATGAAAAGGTAAAAAATACATATTTTAAGCACTTCCAATAACATTAAGATCATGTAACAATCAAATGGCATAGAATAGCTAAATGTGTCTGATTACTGATCCAAACTTCTTCTGCATGCAAGATCCACATCTACTTGGTCATGTTAAATATAGATTCAAAATATAAAGCATAAAAACAATTTTACAAATAGTTGCCTAAAAAACAGAGACATCCATATTTATATAAGAGAACATAAACTTCAAATGATAAGAGACAGAGATAGAATTATATAATGATCAAGGCAGCTATAATAAGATTAATAAAGATATAAGCACACAATAAAAAACAATCAAAATATATTGAGCAACTGATAAAATAGCTGAGAAAAGATATCAACAACACAACTGGGGTATGAGATTTTAACATTCTTGGAAATAGAAATATGTTGGAACATAAAATAAGTTTCATAGAAAAATTAAACAGATAAACTAATAGTTACTATTTCTCAGACAACTCTGTGAAGGCAGAAAGTAATAATAGAAACCTAGGTAAAACTTGAACACTTAGAAACTAACAACCAGTGAGTCAGAGAGAAATTAATGAAAAAAATCAAATGATTCCCGGAAGCAAATGAGATGATACATAAATTACCAGAACATATGGTTCATTGCAAAAGTTGTTCTAAGAGGGAAGTTCATAGCATAAGAATTCAGGAACAAGAGAAGACCCAAATAAATATCCTAAGTGCTTATATAAAGATACTAGTAGTTTGGGACCAGAGTGACAATACAGCAGGTACGATATTTGCATTGCATGAGGTTAACCAAGGTTTGATCCCCTACATTCTTTGTGGCCCACTAGGCCATCAGTAATGATTTATGCACCACTGGCCCAGAAACAAAAATACTAGTAGTTAAGCACACACAAAAAATTGTAAGATAGTAGAATGAGGGTAATAAAAAATAAAACCACACACACAAAAAGAGAAATCAAGGATAAAGAAACAACAAGAAAGATGAATGAACCAAAAGATATCTTCTTGAAAGATTTAAAAAAATCTGAACTAGTCTCACAAAGAAAAAAATATGAAGCTATTAATTAGGATAATAAATGAAAGGGACAAAGTTAAAATAGGTACCAGTACACTATTCAGAAGATCATATGAGACTGTATTATGAACAAAATTAGAGAAGTTAGAAGTTACAAATACATTTTGAGAATCAGATGGCCTCCCAAGCCTAAGTCAGTAGGAAGCAAAATATTTGAGCAGACCAATTATTAAAACAAAAGTTGAAAGAGAAATCAAGTCTTTCCCAAAACAAAGCCCACACCCAGATGAATACACTAACGAGTTTTTCCAAACTTTCAAATAGGGCTTAATTCCAATCATTCACAGTCTTTTCCAGAAAGTTGATGAAACAGAAACTATCCTTAAAATAGAATCCAAACCTTTTCCCTCATATAATTTCTAATTTCAATTCTCTAAGGTCAATATTATGTTTATATCGAAAGCAGACTCTGAAATTAATAAAAAAATAACATACAAAACAATATCTTTGATGAACACAGATACAAGAATATGCAACACAATCTTAACAAGCCAAAATTTAAAAAGGCATTTAAGCTAACTATACAGCTATTTGATAAAGTGTTTATTCAAAATGTTTATTCAAAATTAAAGACCAAATCCATAAAATGCACCGAGGGACTCAGACAGAACTGTCCAAGACACTGATCCAGAGACTTCTTCAGGTCATTTGATGATAAGTAAACAGCAACTTCTCATATGAAAACTCTCCAAGAATTCTTTGATAGTGACTGCCAGGTATTTCATCTGTGGGGTTGATTAGGGATCTATTTCTTGATTTTATATTATTTTTGTATTTTTTTTGTGTTTTTTTGTTTGTTTGTTTTGGAGTCACACCCATTTGATGCTCAGGGGTTACTCCTGGCTGTGGGCTCAGAAATTGCCCCTGGTTTGGGGGGGACCAAATGGGGCACCAGGGGAATCGAACCTCAGCCCTTCCTTGGCTAGCACTTGCAACACAGGCACCTTACCTCTAGCGCCACCTCACTGGCCCCAGTGATTTTATATTATTGCTGCAATTTAAACCAGACTATATTCACAGGAAAACTTTCACTATTTTGACCCTGCCCCAAGATGTTGAATCTTAATAATGCACAACTAAAACAATTCTGGGTTCTGAAAATCTTTGGTTCAATGAAGAAAATTCTCATATTTTTAGCATTGTGAAACTGTGGTAGAGCATATGTATAGTGTATGTGTAGTGGTACTTTTGATTTGAGATTGCCACATATGGTGATGGTATAGAATACTGGGATAAGAAAATACTCTGGGGCCCGGGAGATAGCATGGAGGTAAGGCATTTGCCTTTCATGCAAAAGGTCATCGGTTCGAATCCCGGTGCCCCATATGGTCCCCCGTGCCTGCCAGGAGCAATTTCTGAGCACGGAGCCAGGAGTAACCCCTGAGCAAGGCCGGGTGTGACCCAAAAACCAAAAAAAAAAAAAATACTCTGGCTCTATGGTTGGGAGTTATTCCAGCAGTTCTTGTGAGAAGTTATAACATTACAGATCACTGTCTACAAGCAAAACATGCAATGTAGGTCCATACCACAAAAAAATAAATGACCAGTGTACCATGAAAAGAGCACAGCTATTCTACTTTGCTCTATGGCCATACATTACTTCTAGACAATCATTCAGAAACATCACCAGGCTGCAAAGTGCACAATGGGTAACAACTCAGAACACTGATATGCATAGTGAATGACAATGGTAATTTTTGAAGACCCAACTACTACCAGCCACAGAGATAGCCTATCTCATATGACTTTAGAGAGGAAATGTATAGGATGTTCAACGAACTCAAAGAACCATGTAACAGACATCCAAAGAGATGCAAGGGAATATGAGAGTAGAAATGAGAAAACTTCAAACAATAATGATAGAACTGAAAAACCTGGTAGGTGAATGAAAAACTCACCGGAAGGCCACACCAGCAGAGTAACAAATGTGGAGGACAGAATCAGTGAGCTCGGAAATGAGTTGCATAACACCTCAGTACAACAGAAACTTTTGGAAAGAGCCATAAAATAAATGAATAGAAGATGGAAAATCCCCAAATAAGTGATAAGAACAGACAATAGAACTCTGGGATAATTTCAACAGAAACAGCTTAAGAATCACTGGAGTTCCAAAGCCAGGAAGAAAACTCCCAGGAAGAATAAAAAGTCAAGGACATTATTGCTGAGAAGTTCCAAGAGCGCTGAAGAATGTTTACACTCACATTTTTGATGTCCAAAGAATCCTAGCTAAAAGAGACCCAGACAAAAATATCCCAAGATTAAGACTATACTTTCAGGGATCATTTCTATAGTATGTGACTAGAGAAGTTTCTCTGATCGTGTAGAGCACCCCAAGCCACGAGGAGGAGTCAGAGCATCCTCTCCTGAGCATGAAGTCAGTTCTAGGTGTCACTTCTGTGGCTGCCTCTTGCCATTGATGATCATTCTCCCTTTCCTCTAGGACAGGGGTCTCAAACTCGCTGTCCTCGGTCTATTTGTGGCCCTCTGTACAATATTTTGTGGCCCTGCCCTAGAGGAATCTTTTTGTTTTGTTCTGTTTTGGTTGTTTGGGTCACACACCCCAATGTTCAAGGCTTACTACTGACTTTGCACTCAAGGATCACCCGATTTTGCCTCCTATGACCCCAGGTAAATTGAGTTTGAGACCCCTGCTCTAGGAGAGGGTAGAGGGAGAGGATGTAGTCTGAGTGGTAAAAAAAAAAATTAAAAAAATACCGCAAGACTAGTCACAATGATTAAAATTATAGATAAAGAACAGAAAGCAGAAAATCAAAAAGGTTAATTACATACAAGGAATATCCTTATGATCTACAGCAGATTTATAATGTAATGCTCCAAGCCCAAAGGTAGTGGTGCATTATAATAAAAAAATAAAGTACTCATAGAAATGAATGCCACACCAAGAATATTTTACCCAGCCAGACTTTCATTCAAGTTTGGAAGAAGGATAGAATACTGCATACATAAACAACCCAGAAAATTTACAGATTCAAAAAATGAAGGATATACTTTAAGCCAAGACAAACCCAACAAATACAGCAAGCTTCTACAAGAAGATGACACTAAATCCTATGACAATAATCTCTCACAATGTCAGTGGACTAAATGTACCAATTAAGAGACACAGAGTGGACACAAAAGTCAGAAAATTGAATTCAACATTTTGCTGCCTGCAAAAACCACATTTGAATAGAACAAACAAACAAAGTCAAAGGTTATAGGACAATCATTTAAGCAAACAACTCATTTAAAAAAGACTGGGGTAGCCATACTAATATCAGACGACACGGAATTCAGGCTTTAAAAGGTTATAGTAGACATAGACAAGTATTTCTTAGTAATCAAAGAATGTGTACATCTGGAGGAAATTGCAATCTAAATACTACGCACCCATTGTGGGGCCAGCAAAATACTCTAAAAACATCTAAAATGTTTGATTAAAGACACTGATTGTGCAATAGTAGTAGGAGGCTTCAACACGGCTCTGTTACCTCTTAATAGATCAACCAAGCTGAAAATCAATGGGGATACACTGGCTTTGGAGTAGAAAGTGGAGGAGAGGAACATGTTTATATACACATGTACATATATACATGTGTATATCTATCTTTCACCCCTCCCAAAAGCTGAATACACATTGTTCTCCAGTACATTTAGGACATTCGCCAAGATAGATCACATGCTGGGCCATAAAATATGTCTCAAGTGGATAAATCAAGAGGATAGAAGTTGTATTAATTATCTTCTCAGACAGTGCTACACTGAATATAAATGTGAATTACAAACAATAATGGAGAAATAAATTTAGCACTTTTGAAATTAGGCTGCTCACTACTAAACAATAAATGTGTCAGAGAGGAAATCAAAAAGAAATCAAATGATTCCTGGAAACAAATGATAATGAGGCTATGAATAATTGGAACTTGTGAAACACATTCAAAAGAGCATTAAGAAGAAGGTTTATAGGTTTGCAAGTATGAATCAGGAAGGAAAAGGGGCCTCTATAGAAACTATTGTGGTACAGTCTGTTTGCTAACTAAATTGTAAAATTACCAACAAAATGAACAAAATGTAGGAAGGCAAAAGTGAAAAATCTTAGAGCTTAAATTAATGACCTGGACACCCCAAAACAATCCAAAAGCAAGGGTTTCTTGTTTTTAAAAAATAAGATATAAACCATTAGCAAGACTCATGAGGACAGAGAAAGAAACGTAGTGAATTGAATCAGAAATAAAAAGGGGGGGGCCGGGAGACAGCATGGAGGTAAGGCGTTTGCCTTTCATGCAAAAGGTCATTGGTTCGAATCCCGGTGCCCCATATGGTCCCCCGTGCCTGCCAGGAGCAATTTCTGAGCATGGAGCCAGGAGTAACCCCTGAGCAAGGCCGGGTGGGACCCAAAAACCAAAAAAAAAAAAAAAAAAGAAAAGAAATAAAAAGGGGAAAGTCACTGACAGATACTGCAGAAATTAAGTTACTAGAAGATAATTTTGAGAAACTTTATGCCACAAATTGAGAGAAACAGAAAGAAATGGATAAATTCTTAAATTCACATAGCCTTCCATGTTTGAATCAAGATGATCTGAAATATCTGAACAGATCCAAACTTATTAAGGGACTGACATGGCAATCAAAAGGCTTCCCCAAAATAAAAGCCCAGGACCAGATGGATTCTCTAGTGAATTTTTTCAAAACTTTTAGAGAACCTACTGCCAATCCTTTTTAGACTCTTCCAGGAAATTGAAGAAACAGAAACACTCCCAAATAGTTTCTGTGAAGCTAACATCACACTGATTCCAAAAGCAGACAGATACACTAAAATTTTTTATATTTCTTCCTTGGGGAAATATATGTGAATTTCTTCTTCCATATTTGGTTGGGATTTGATTTCATTTTTTGCTGAGTTCTACCAGTCTTGCATATCTTAGATATCGAACCCCTTATCAGACAGGTATTGGGTAAATAGTTTCTATCATTCTGTGGGTAGTTTTTGTATCCTAGTTACCATTTCCTTTGAGGTACAAAGCTTCTAAGTTTTATGTAGTTTTTTGATACCATTTGCTTGCTCAGTGATGTAAATTTCTTGAAGAAGCTTGGATCTTCAATGTCATATTCTACCTACATTTTCCTTTCTGTTTCTTATGTTCAGGTTTGATATCAAGGTCTTTCAACCATTTTCATTTGACCTTTGGGCATGGCAATAAATATAGTCCTGAATTTGCTTTTTTGGTTGTAACTGAATAGTTTCCCATCACCACTTGTTGGAGAGGATTTTCTTGCTTCACTTTGTATTTTTTGATGCTTTATCAAAGATTAATTGATTATATACCTGGAGCTAAGTTTCAGAATATTCAAGTCATTTTCATTGATTGAAGGGACTATATTTGTGCTAGTACTATGCTATTTTAATGACTAATGCTTTATAGTACAGGTTAATGTTGGGGAAAGTGATGCCTCCATCATCTTTTCCCCAAGGATTTCTTTTGCTGTTCATGAACATTTATTGTTCTGTATAAATTTCAGAGCGTTTAATTCACCTCTGAATATTGTCATGGGTATTCATAGAGGATACACATTCAATCTGTACCATGCTTTGGAAAGTACTGACATTTTAGTAATATTAATCATTCCTATCAATGAACAGAATATATGTCTTCATTTCCTTGTGCCATCTTTTATTTCCTGAAGAAATGTTTTGCAGTTTTCTTTGTATAGGTCTTTCACCTCTTTAGTTAAGCTGTCTCTGGTATTGATTTTCAAGGTACAGTTGTGAATGGGATTATTTTTTTATAGCAATAATGAACAATAATACTTAATTTTATTTTTCTTTTTTAATATAATTTTTATTTTTAAACATGTTGGGTTATATATCTTTGGCAATCATATTTTAGGTGAATGGGATTATTTTTTAAATATATTTTTCTTTCTTTATTGTATATAGAAAAGACATGGATTTTTGTGTGGATATTTTAGTAACACTACCATACGAGTCTATTGTTTTTAGACATTTCATTAAAAAAAAAGAAATACATATGGGGCCGATTCAATGGCTCAGCAGTAGGGTTATGAACATAGAAGTGCAGAGGGCATTTTTGTATTGTTTTTTTGTGTTTCTAGGGTATATCCATAGTAGTGGCAGTGCTGGATCATATGGATGCTTAAATTTCTAGCGGCTTTTTTTTTTTTGAGTAATATGCATATTAAAGAACCAACTCTTGCTTTCACAAACCTTTTGGATTTTTTATTTACATTTAATTAATCTCTGCTCTAATGTTTATTATTTCCTTTTTACTGCCTTCTTCTAGCATATTTTCTTAATCATTTTTCAATTTAATAAGATGTGCAGTCAAGTTCTTTATGTGGGTTCATTCTTCCTTTCTGATTAATGCTTTGCAAACTCTACTCTTAATACCATTTGTCTGTCTCAGAATTTCTGATAGCTCTTGTCCTAATTCTTATGTGTTTTTAGGATCTTTTTATTTCCTCTCTGACCCCCTTGTTCAATAGTGAGCTGTTTAATTCTCAGGTTCTAAATTTATTTTTCTGATCCTGTTTGTAATTAATTTTAGTTTTTAATGCATCAATTCTGAGAAGATAGTTGATACAATTTCTATTCTCTTGATAATTTGAAGGTATGTTTTGTAGCCCAACATTTTTAGAGAATGTCCCATGTGCATTGGAGAATAATATGTATTCATCATTTGGGGGATGAGAAGCTATATATATATATATATATATATATATAGCTATATATATATATGAACCCCATTCATTCATTTTTTCCTTCAAAGTCAGTACATTTTTTGTTGAGTTTAAGCCTAGATAATCTACCAAAGATAATAGGTACTGAAGTCTACAACTTCCAGGTGTTGGTTGCTATTCATGCCTTTCCTCAAGTGTAGTATCACTTGATATAAGTATTTTGCTGACCCTTCATTGCTGGATATATTTTTAGGAGTGTGTAATTTTTTTCTAAATTTACATATTCATTGCTTATTCAGAAATGACCCCCTATGTCTTTTAGAACATTTTTGAGCCTAAAATTTATATTATCTCGTATTAGTTTGGTACCTCAGACATTTCTGATGTAGGCAATTGCTTGAAGGATCATCTTTCCACCTTCGAATTTGAGACAGTGTTTGCTTATATTATTTAAATATGTTTCTTTCAGGCAGAAAAAAATGTTGGTTTTAATTTTGTTGTTGTTTTTTGGGTCACACCCGGCCGGCACTCAGGGGTTACTCCTGGATCTACTCTCAGAAATCTCTCTCCTGGCAGCTCGGGGAACCATATGGAATGCCGGGATTTAAGCTACCATCCTTTTGCATGCAAGACAAATGCCATGCCTCCATGATATCTCTCTGTCCCCTGGTTTTCATATTTTAATCCACATTGCCACTGTTTGTTACTTAATTGACACATTCAATCCATTGACATTGAGAGAGATCATTCATGGAATTTTCTCTCATCTTTCTGTAGTTTTGTATATTTGTGGGGTTTATCTTTCCTTAGAGTGTCAACTTCAGTGTTCTTTTATATTTTTTATTTAATTTAAATTATCTATTTAAAGACTATCACATAGTTGACATAGTTTATTATAGAATATTTGTTTTCATATAATTGAGAACTAAGTTATTAAATAACATAAAGTAAGAAGTTAAGAAAAAAGGGACAGGGACAAGCAAATTTATATATATTATTGTATCTTTAATGAGGTCATTAAATAATTGACAGACAGTTTAGTAACTCTTATTGATATTGGTCATTCTGTTATTTCATTTGTTTCTAAATATTAGGTAACTTCAGCTACACATTGACATCTTAATTAGTGTGTTCCTATGGAGATGACAATATTAAACAGAAATTGTGCTCATGCACTCTAGGAATTCAAATTACCATTATTGATACTCTGGTTTTTGTGTGGTGTGTCTTTGGCTGTCAGGTGTTCTTCAAGTACAAGAAATGACAAGAATGCTCACAATTCTGCCAAAAATGTCCTTGTTTTATCACCCCAATACTAACATACTTAGCTTATGATCAGATTGGTTTCTCTGCAAAGAGCTGTAGAGAAGTTGTGAAACAGGGTTATAGGCAAAATGTTGATTATGGGTTAAGATTCTGATTAGTATGTATGTTGAAGTCTTTTTTTATTTAGATATCTTTTAGCTTGTACTATTTGGGCATCCATGAGATGTGTGAATGTATTCTCTGGTTCAGGGAACTTCTCAACACTATCTATGACTGTTGATTCTTTACAGGACTTGCCTTTCTGGCCTTATGGGATCCCAATAGTTCTTAGACTGTTTCTCTTCAATTTATCCCAAAGTTTTTATGTCAGCTGTTCATTTATTTTAAGACTTCCATTTTCTGCTGTAATTTGGAAGTTTTATGCAACTCATCTTTAAACTCACTGATTCTTTTATTTTTATTTTTGATACACAAATTCTTTTTAATTTTTTATATATTTCTATAATAATACCTATGTAAGCTCCATAATTGCAAACATGTTTGGAGTTGGGTTTCAGTCATAATAAAGAATACCCCCTTCATCAGTGCAACATTCTCACCAATAATGACCCCCATCTGCTTCATCCCCTCTTCCCCTGCCTATATTTTATTTATCTCACTTACTACCAGTGTCATAGTTGTTAGTGAACTTATTTTTCTAACTGCACTCACTACTCCTTGTGGTAAGCTTCATATTATGGGACAATCCTTCCAGCCCTCGTCTCTATTGTCTCTGGGTATTATTACAATAATTTCTTTTATTTTTCTTAAATCCCACAGATGAGTGAGACAATTTTGTGTCTATTTCTCTCCTTCTGACTTTTTTTCACTCAGTATAATAGTTTTCACACCCGTCCATGTATAAGAAAATTTCATGACTTAATTTTTTCTGATGACTGCATAGTATTCCATTGTGTATATGTTCCACAGCTTCTTTAACCACTCATTTGTTGTTGGGCATCTGGGTTATTTCCAGATTCTTGTAATTATAAATAGAGCTGCAATGAATATAGGCATGCAGAAATAATTTTTGTATTGTGTTTTTGTGTTCTTATTGTATATGCCTAGAAGTGCCATAGCTGGATTATATGGGATTACAATTTCTGGGGTTTTTTTTGAGAAATACATAAATTCTTTAATTTAATCACTGTGAGTTTTAAAGTTATAAAGTTGTTCATAATTGAGTTTCACTCATAAAATGTACAGCACTATTCAATAGTTCATTTTTCCTACCACCGGTATCTCTAGTTTCTCCCCTACCCTCCTCCCAATCCTTACCTTTTATTCCTCCATCCCTCTATGACAGATATTTTCTACTCAGACCCTCACTTCCCTTTTTCTAGACACAATGTCTTGCAATATTGTTATCGAAGAGGTATCATGAATATCACTTTATCTTTTTTTAGCACCCAATTATTGTCCAAAGAGTGATCATTTCCAACTATCCTTGTCGTGGTCTGTTCTCTGCTCTATCTGCATCTCCCAGTATATGTAGGATGGTTCCTACCAGGGACTGGTAGCTATGAGAGGCAGCTTGGATGTCCCCACTTACCCCCAAAAAGTACTATTGATATCAACCCAAATATTGCCATATTGGTCAGATTATTGTTTACAGAGTTACAGAGGAGTGATGAAGCAGGGCCATAGTCAAAGTGATGATTGTAGCAGATGGATACAGTTGATGTGGCTTTGGCAGGGTGGGGACTTGGTCTGCACTCTTTTTCTGAGATTTATAGCTTTCAACTGAGAGACTGGTATACCCATGATTTTTCTCACCTTAGATTTCATCTCTTTTAGGAACAGAGTGCATCTTTGTAGATGGCCAGGTGCAGAGATGGTGACTCCTTTCTTTTTATTAAGTACATCCAAGATACTCTTTTTGTATGCAAACTAACGTATTTTTCTTACTTTTTTTCCTTTCTCTACTTTTATTTTTTTTTAATTTTTATTTTGATCATATTGGCTTACATATCTTTCAAAGTAGTATTTTAGGTACATATGAACATTGAATCAAAGATTTTTCTTACTTTTGTTTGTATTTTATTTAAAATATATTTAACATTCAAACAATGATTTCTGTAGAAGTTGATATTTAGATTAACAATCATTATTATTGAAACAAATTATACTAAAATATGATCCATTTCTAAAATGAAGTATCTTAAAATAATTTTTCTGAACTAGTAGCTATATCTTCAAATAAACATAAATAACATTATTTTAATATGTTAAACCCTTTCCTAGACCAGAGGAATGGAAGTGAAAGACATTTACTTTCCTGAAATAAAGTAACACTGTGTGAAAATACATCCAAGTTGTTTCCCAGTGAATTTTTCAGGTATTTCAAAACCAGTCAATAAATATAAAATGTGTTTCTAATTTAAGCTACAGAACCAAAGCAAATTTATCTACTTTTTTAAAACAAAGAAATCTATACTGCTTCCCCTCTCCAAAATTCTTAAATTGCTTTAAAACTTAAGATGATCTTCTATTAGAGAGTCTATGTGCTTCAGACATTGTAAAAGAGATGATTCAAGGTCAGAGAGAGTATAATATATAAAGACCATGCCTTGCAACTGGCTGAACTACATTAGGTCCTAGGATGTCCAAGCATCAACAAAAGTAATCCCTGGCCATGGAGTCTAGAGCAAATTCTAGACTCTGTTAGTTGTGGCCTCCCAAAAATAATAAAAAACAGGGAGAGAGAGGGAGGGAGAGAGGGAGAGGGAGAAAGAGATGGAGAAGGAGAGATAAAGAGAGAGAGAATGAATACTGGAGAAATATTCTGGAATTTTTTGACCTTTAATTGGGTGAAAAAGCACTATGGTAATGAAAATTAAATTCACTCAAAATGTAGAGGCCTTCAGAGTACTTTTTTTCTGATTGAACAATCAGAGTAAATGAATCTAAAACCTGAAATTAAAATTAAAGTTGTTTTATTCTCATAGCTTATAACATTTTATTGGAGATCTGAGTTACAAAAACTATTACTAAAATCAAAATCGTCAGCACCATATGGAAAATGATCATACTTAGTCTCATAATTTTAACAGATAAGTAGAAAGTCATTGTACTTCAATTATTTAATTTCTGAGTTTTTAGTTATCTCACAATTTCAGGAAGTTTGAAATACTGGGAGGTCATACAGCTATTACAAATAAAGGGATAGTACTATGAAAGAAAGATCACGTTGGCTCAAGAGGTTAAAGAAAGAGATTTTTTTTTTTTTTTGGTTTTTGGGCCACACCCGGCAGTACTCAGGGGTTACTCCTGTCTGCTCAGAAATAGCTCCTGGCAGGCACGTGGTACCATATGGGACACTAGGATTCTAACCAACCGCCTTTGGTCCTGAATCAGCTGCTTGCAAGGCAAATGCCGCTGTGCCATCTCTCCGGGCCCAGGAAGAGATATTTTTAAAATGCAGAACTTTATTATAAAAAGAAAGGAAAGGTGGTGTACCAAATAATGTATCTTTCAAACCTATAATCCTATAGCACAAGAATGAAAACGAAAAGTAAGTGAAATAAGCAGGAGTTTAGAGTAACAAATGAGTCTTAATTTGGTGGCCTCTCACAGTCTTGCTGATGAATACCATACCTGATCTCATGCTCCTTGTTACAGACTCAGGGGAAAATCTCTCAAGATACCTTTACCTAAATACAGTAAATAACTGAGCTAACTAGGGAATTAAGAAACAATTATCTAGAATGTTTACTCCTAACAGTGAACATACTCAGTCATTGCAGCACTAATATTTGAGCATTATCAAGATGGCTTTACCCATACACACATAAATCACCTGTAAGCCTACTAAATAAGGGTATATAATTGCCTGCCCTGCTGATTTCTAATTCAGAGTGGCCAGACTCTCCTCTGTTCCATGGTATATGTGCACTATCATTAGACATTTTTCAAAGTCCAATCTGGCATGGTTCCTCCAGAAAACTCCCAGATTTGTGAGCTCAGAAGTCTAAAGACTGCCAGGCAATGACAACTTCAGAAAGTCAAACATTTCAACTATGAATTTGCCATTTCAATCAAGTTTATTTAAATCAAGTTCATTCAAATATAAAGCCAAAAATAGCTAGGACACATGTCTAACTAATCCTTCTAAGTATAAGCACTTTTGCCTATGTATAGATCCCCACAAAACACCCGAAAAATAGAAATGGAGAAACTTAGCCACACAGAAAGGGATATGGGCAAAATACTTGAAAACTCTTCATATATTACAGAGAATGATATAGCAAGAGTAAAAGACAAGCTACCTGGAGAATACTTCAATGTGAGTCCTAATGATAGTTAGTGAAATGAGATCCATAAAAGATAACTAAAAATATAAAGATAAGAGCAAGTTTGAGATAAATCTTAAAAATCCAAACTAAAGAATAGAGTAGCTTATTCTATTGAAAACCATTTGGAGATTTAACCAACAAAATTAAGAATAAAGCTTCCATATCACCAGAATTGCCATACCTTCACATTCCAAGGGTATGATAACTCAGTATAGACTGAGAGTCATAATCTGTGGTGTGAAAAAAGAATGTGAAGACCAGAGGCAGAGCTAGTTGACTGCCTGACCAAAGAGATTCAGCTTACCCATAGGTAGATGCCATGCTCATAGACCTAGCCCTCTAAGCAAGCAATTCTAAGCAAGATAGCATTTCACCTATATAAACTTCTATGAGACCTCCCTAGTAATTTGGAAGACCGACAGTGACATAGGAAAGAAACACCTTAAGAGTTCAAAAGCGGTGCCCGGGAGATAGCATGGAGGTAAAGCGTTTGTCTTTCATGCAAAAGGTCATTGGCTCGAATCCCAGTGCCCCATATGGTCCCCCGTGTATGCCAGGAGCAATTTCTGAGCATGGGGCCAGAAGTAACCCCTGAGCACTGCCGGTGTGACCAAAAAAAAAAAAAAAAAAAAGAGTTCAAAAGCAACCATAATAAAGCAGTGAAAGAAGCCACTAAATCTTGTGCATGAAGATTGCAATCCTGAAGATCCAATCAGTAGAAAATACCTATAAGCTTTCTGAAATAGACATCAGAGTAAACATACTTAGGTTGTTCAAAAATCTCAAAGAAACAATGAAGCATACTGGCAATAAAACAGTTAGATGTGAGAACAAAAATGAGAAAAAATACAAATAGAAGTGTAAGAACTGAAAAACCTGATAAATAAAATAAAAAAATTATTGAAAAACCTCAAGAGTAGAGTTAACACCTACAGAGGACAGAATCAGTGAACTGGAAGATGAAGTGCAGAAAACCTTTAGACAAAAAAAGAAGATAGGAAAAGAACTTAAAAATGCACAGATGACAAGAGAACATTAAAGTCAACAAAAAACAAGATAAGAATTATTGCTTTCCAAGAGAGACAACCCCTTATGTTCTAGGAAAACAATCCCCTTGAAGAACTACAAAGACATCACTACTTAGAATTACCAGAACATCATATGTCCCCATATCTTGTACATCCAAAGAGTAGCAACTAAAAGAGATCCAAATAAAAACACTTCAAGGACCATCCTATTGACAATGATGAAAACCAAAGAGATAATACCGAAAGTAGCATGATCA
The DNA here is from genome assembly GCA_004027635.1 of Crocidura indochinensis. Lineage (NCBI taxonomy): Eukaryota > Metazoa > Chordata > Mammalia > Eulipotyphla > Soricidae > Crocidura > Crocidura indochinensis. Next base: position 17,623 of record PVKC010004814.1, read on the forward strand.
CGAAGGAAATTACATACAAAGGAGCATTCATAAGAATTAAAACAGATTTTTTGTTGTTGTTGTTGTTTTTTGGGTCACACCCGGCAGTGCTCAGGGGTTACTCCTGGCTCCATGCTCAGAAATTGCTCCTGGCAGGCACGGGGGACCATATGGGGCACCAGGATTTGAACTGATGACCTTTTTCATGAAAGGCAAACGCCTTACCTCCATGCTATCTCCCGGGTCCAAAACAGATTTTTTAAAGGAAACTATCAAGGCCCAAAAAGAGTGGTAAGAGATAGTGTAAACAAAAACTCAATGAAATGAACACTTGACCAAGAACCCAGCCAGATTCTCATTCTGATGTTGAAGGAATAATACACAACTTCACAGATAAACAATAACTCAAGAGCTTCATAGACTCTAATTACCTTTAAAAGAAGAACTAATGGAGCTAATTTAAGTCAAGAAAAAACCCACAAATACACCAAACATCCATAAATATAGGGCACAAAATTCATGGCAATAATATTTCAATGTCAATGGACTAACTGCCAATAAAAAGTCTACACACAGTGGCAGATGATGGATTGAAAAATTAAACCCAACATTCTGATGCATCGAAGAAAGACCTTTTAGCAGAATAATACAGACTCAAAGTTAATGGTTAGAATAAAAGTCTTCAATCAAACAGCTCCATCACAAAGGCCTGGTTGGTCATTCTAATATCAGACAACATACACTTTAGGTTTAAAAATTTTATGATACAGGGGCCAGAGCAGTGGCACTAGAGATAAGGTGTTCGACTTGCAAGTACTAGCCTAGGACAGACTGTGGTTTTATTCTCCAGTATTTCATATAGTCCTCCCAAACCAGGAACAATTTCTGAGTGTGTAGCCAGGAGTAACCCCTGAGCATCAATGGGTGTGTCCTCCCAAAAAATAAAGTTTATGATACAAAGATAATAGAGGGACACTTATACATTGGATAACTCACTATTAAACAAGAAAAATCTTTGCAACTATTAATAATACACTTGAAGGAAGACATTGATAGCAACACAATAGTAATAGAAAATTTCAACACCACTCTGTCAAGTCTCAAGAGATAAACCAAAGTTAAGTTAGGAAATACTGACTTTGAAGGAAGAAATGGGAGGGGATTAATATATATTAATATAATATATATTAATAATATACATTAATATATAATATAACATATTATTATATCATATATTATAATAACCATAATATATTAATATATTATATATTAATAATATATATTAATATATAATATATATAATTTAATATACAATATATATTATATAGCATATAATATATATTAATATATATATTAATCCCCTCCCATTTCTTCCTTCAAAGTAAGTATTTCCTAACTTAACTTTGGTTTATCTATTGAGACTTGACAGAGTGGTGTTGAAATTTTCTATTACTATTGTAATATATATATATATATTACAATTTCTCTTTATCCCCTATAAACCATATACACATTCTTCTCTATTGCATATGGCAAAATTTTCAGAATAGACCATGTACTTGACACAAAAATACCTCCAGAAAGGCAAGAGTATAAAATTATACCAAATACCTTTCAGATCACTAAGAACTGAAAATAGATGTTAATCACAAACAGAAACATAGAAATAAAATAAACCTGGAAAATAAAATTACTCACTACTGAACAGCCAATAGGTCAGAGAGAAAATAAAAAATTCCTGGAAACTAATGAGGATATGAGCTATCACAACCTGTGAGACACAGTAAAGGTAGTGTTAACAGGAAAGTTTATAGCTTTGCAAGAATTTACCAGGAAGGAAATATAGACAACTCGACTGCACAGCTTATGAAATTGACAAGTGAGCAAAAAATTAGTCAAAAAACAAGCAGATGGAAAGGAGTAATAAAATTGACAGCAAATATTACTAGACTGAAAATCAAAAACTATGTAAAGAACAAAAAAGCAAGAGTGGGTTATTTGAAAATGACAAAGAATTAATAAAAGACTAGCAAGACTCACAAAGAAAAAGGGAGAACCATAATGAAGCAAATCAGAAACAAATAAGGGGAAACCACACCAGATACCATATCAAAGGGTCATCAGAGATTACTTTCAGAAACTATTCCACAAAATGAGAGAACATAAAAGAAATGGGAAAATTTGTAGACTCCTATAATATCCCAAGGTCAAAGCAGTATAAGTTGGAATACCTCAAAAGACCTATCACTATTGATGAAATTGAAAGGGTAATCAAAATATTTCCCAAAGCAAAATTCCAGGCCCAGATGAATTTACTAGTTGGTTCTTTCAAGCATTTAATGAGGACTTGCTTCCAATATATTTCAAGATCTTTCAGAAAATTGAAAAAAAACACTGTCAAATAGTTTCTCTGAAGTAAATATCATTCTGATACCAAAAATAGATACAACACAATAAAGGAGAAAAATATTGAGATATTTTTCACATCACAGAAGCTGTTATGCATCAGAAAGAACAAGAATAACTAGTGCTTGTAGGGATGCAGAAAGGGACTCTCATTTACTGCTAGTAGGAATGTTGACTGGTAGAAAAACAATATAGATATTCCTCAAAAAATAAAAATTGAGCTTCTGGGGTCCGGGAGATAGCATGGAGGTAAGGCGTTTGCCTTTCATGCAAAAGTTCATTGGTTCGAATCCCGGTGCCCCATATGGTCCCCCGTGCCTGCCAGGAGCAATTTCTGAGCATGGATCCAGGAGTAACCCCTGAGCACTGCCGGGTATGACCCAAAAACCAAAAAAAAAAAAAAAATTGAGCTTCCATATAATTCAGTAATACCACTCTAGGGTTATAACCTAGAAGCCCAAAACCACAATGCAGAAAAACATCTGCACTCCTATGTTCACTGAAACACTATTCAAAATATCCAGAAACTGGAAACAACCCAACTGCCTGAGAATAGCTGAATGGATAATCATACACTATACAATAGAATACTGTGAGGCTGTTAGGAAAATAATGCAGTTTGCTTATACATGAATGGATATGAAGACTATTATGCTAATTGAAATGAGTCAGAGAAAGAGGATTGACATATAATAATCACATTCAATTTTGGAATAAGAAGGAAGACATTATGGTAATAATATCCAGAGAAAATTGAAATGAGGTGAGGGCCAGAAGGACCTGTCCATGGTAGAAAACTTGCCAGAAATAGTGGGTAAGAGCAATTAGAGCAGAGAAAGGACCACTATGACAATGATAGTTGGAAATGGGTGTTGAAAGGAGATAAATATTCACAATAACCCTTCAGTAACAATATTGCAAATGTGTATACAAGGATAAATGCAATTGAGATTATGTGTGTGTGGAGAGATACAGTGAAGAAAATCATCCCCTATAGAGGTTGTAATTGGAGAGGACATAGAGGATGAGGAAGGGAAACTGGGGACATTGGCGGCAGGAAATGAATACTGGTGAAGGGATGAGTGTTGGACACTAAGTGCAGTGACTGACACATAGTAGATGTTACATCTTCTACAACCTAGTAGATGCTATGCAGAGTCTGAAATCAAAGTGGGGTCAACTGCATGCAAAACAATAATATTAATCCTTATATGCTCTTGTCTATTGCAATATTCTTATGATGGACATTGCTGATCTACCATAGGCTTTGACAAATATTTTTACTTAAGTGCCCATAACACTTTGGTTTCTGAAAATATGTTTGTTCAGTCAAGCTGGTTTATAATTTCAAAAATTTTATAAAGTAAAAGGACAAACATTAAACAAACAATTCTGATGAAATGGAAGTTAGAAGGAAAAGTATTAGGCAGACTGTTAATAACTAATTTGACTAAAGTTTAATTTATTTATTCATATATTATATTAATTGAGAATGGTCTTGTACTAGGCACTACATCTGTACAGTATTAAGCAAACATCAATTACTATCTATAAGAAGTTTTTTGATTGACCACAATGTAATAAATATTTGCAAAAAGGTAATTGTGAAGTTGTGAAGATAATAATGAAAGTATTAGTCACTAGATAGTTATAAAGATAGTTTAAAATAGAAACTCAACAAAGTATTTCTTAATGAAGGGCTCAGTATTTTAGGAAATATATTTTCTTGAATCTGATGTCAATTGATTCAATGTTGTATGTTGAAAAAACATACACTGTCACCGCTTTTTTAAAAACAAGATCTGGGAGACAGATATTATTGTGGATAGTGGCTGATCCAGGTTCAGTCCAAGCACCTTGTATAGCCTCCTGGGTCCCACCAGTAGTGATCCCTGACTGCAAAGTCAAGAGAAAGTCCTGAGCACCATGTGTGCTGCCCATAATTAAATAAAAAAATTAAAAGAAAAGTTTAAGTCATTCAGTTTTCTAGTGAATGCATTGGAAGATAGCATATTAAGTGAAGTTAGTCAGAAAGATGGGACAAACAGAATCTCTGTCTTATACCAAATAGAAAGAAACCGTAGAGAAATAACAGATGTCCAAAGACAATGAAAGCAAGAATTGGTCTTCATTTGGAAACTAGAACCACCACAAGGTGGATGAGGAAGAGGTTGGAAGAAGAGATACTGGGACACTGGTTGAGGAAAACCTACTTTTCCCTCAATGAATATTTTATACATAAAATCTTACCACTAACAGTTTTTTTTTTTGTGGTTTTTGGATCACACCCGGTAGTGCTCAGGGGTTACTCCTGGCTCCATGCTCAGAAGTTGCTCCTGGCAGGCACGGGGGACCACATGGGGCACCGGGATTCGAACCGATGACCTTTTGCATGAAAGGTAAGCGGCTTACCTCCACGCTATCTCCCGGGCCCCATCCACTAATAGTTTTGTTAATCACACAGTACCCCAACAAAATTATATAAAATAAATATAAAACAAACCCCGCAGATTCAGAATATTCTTAGATAGTAACGTTGGAAAGCTTACAATTCTGAATATGGTGGAGTTAATTTTCCTCAAAAAATCTTTTAGTTTGAAGAAAGACAAATTAATTCATAGGAACAAAAACAGCTGGATAAATATTTTTGTGAAATTCTTTATTTATCAGGTTAATCTATTAATTAAAATATGACTAGATACAAACCGTATATTACAGCCCTTTTTTGACAGGGCAAAAAATAGTCCATTAATCATTGACTGTTATGACAGGATGTTATTTTGGAAGGAGTGCAAACTTTGGAATCAGGAGTTTGTATTCTTTGGGACTCTGGGCAAGTTAGTGAACTCTTAGTATTCTTATTTATGAATATAAGGAAACACAGTGATTCAATCCACTTAGGAGATTAAGTGATTATATATAAAACTCTTTTTTTTTAGTTTGGGGGACCATATGGGATGCTGGGGGATCAAACTGTGGTCTACCTTAGGCTAGGACGTAGGATGTGCAAAGCAGACACTACCACTTGTGCCACCATTCCAGCCCCATATATATAAAATTCTTAACAGTGTGATAGTGAGTAGTAGAAGAGTAAAAAGCATTGCAACTTGAGAACATATCTTTAAGACTGTCCGTTATCTTGGAATCTGAAAGGTTTTGTTTTGCTTTGTCTTGATATGTTGTGTCTTTGCATTTGGGGAGCCAGATTTTTTGTTGATTTATTTATTATTTCTTTCCCCAGTTTTAGGAAGCCTTCTCCTATTATTTATTTGAATTAATTAGTTTCCATGTCTTTCTCACCCTTCTATTTTACCTATTCAGTTCATGTCTTAATACAGTTGGATGGTTCTTGCAGTTATTCTTGAATTAATTTTTTCCCACCTCTTTTTCTTTCATCCTATTAATTTGCTATGTAGTATACATCTTTTTACAGTTGGATGATTCTTGAAAATATTGCTGTTTTTACATCTTATTTTGGTGTTTTCTTTCAACAGAATACATTAATATTAGCACAGAATACATTATATTTGCATACTGCTTGCTTAGTTCCCCATTTGGCCTATATTATTACATTGCTTTCACTGAGCTTTCATATTCTTATTTTTCAAACGTTAGTTTCTAATATCTATTCATTGATTTTGTTTATGAATTTAAAATAATTTCTTCTGTTTTTACTATTTAAGAAACCTTTTTTTGATTCTCCTTTGCCAATATAATGTTTCTTTCTTTTTCTATTTGTTCTTTAATTCTCTCTATATACAGCTATATAGATTTTTTGTTTGAACGGAAGATACAATCAAAATGTTTTTGAACTTGGATTTTGGAGCGTGAGTCTCTTTATGCGATATCATGTTTCCTCTATTCTATTCTCTGGTTGTGTTGCCATAGTTTTTGGATGGCCAATGTTTTACTTCAAGTTACTTTCTAATATATTAAATCTATCTGGATTAGTAATTTAGAGAATCATATTAGTATTCGTTTTCTTACAGATGACTTATTTAATTAGATTTTACTTTATTATATTTCACATTTCTGAATCTTTCCGATTTCTGTAGAATCTAAATTGTTCTATCAGTAGTTGTGTCACTGCTAGAATCTGGGATTGTTTGCTGTTTGTGTCATCACAAATATCCTTTCAGAGATCTTATCTAGGATAGGGCAATTTGTTTGCTGTAACTGAATAAAATTTTGGAGGAGGAAGATTATTCTACAGAACAAGTATTGTGTCCTCCTTGCCCAGGTGCCTCCTAGTAAAGGATTTAAGTTTGTTTATTAGAGTCTTACCTGGATTGACGAGTCACACAATTTTTTGTTGCTGTTTTTGTTGTCCAGCCACCTGGACTTGTTCAATCATAAGTATGCCTACCTCAGGAAATCCACAGTCTCTCTCTACCCTTCTTCCTATGAAATATTTAATCTCCTGTATGTATTACTGAGGTGCAGATAGTGTCTCTATTTCACCCTGACTTTGATGACTTTTTCAATGTGCAGCTTCTTCTAATTAATTCGTTGCCTTTAGTGATAGCAAAGCAAGAACTCTGTTCTATTAACATTTTTATCCCAAACAATTTCTTTTTGATTTATTCATGTTTTAAATAATAGACACTTTATGTTTCAAAAAAGCTTTATTGAAAATACATCTCAGGGGCCGGACGGTGGCGCTGGAGGTAAGGTGCCTGCCTTGTCTGCACTAGCCTAGGACGGACCACGGTTCGATCCCCCCGTTTCACATATGGTCCCCCAAGCCAGGAGCAACTTCTGAGCGCATAGCCAGGAGTAACCCTGGCCACTGGGTGTGACCCAAAAACCAAAAAAAAAAAATACATCTCAAATTACTGAATTATTTTTACACTCATAACTAAATTTTTAATATTTTAGGTAGTAGTTTGAATCATTCATTACATTATTAGACTGTTGTGTTGTGAGATAGTATGCAGTCATTTTAGATGTGTATTCTCTAAATAGCAAGAAATTAAATAAAGTCTGCTGTATAGTTGTTTCCTGAATATTACTAAATATTTTATTTTGAAACATGTCTAGAGCAGAAGTGAACTTATAAGTTAATTTTTTTGAAAAATATTATTTAGAAATTTAAAAAAATGCACTTATTTTTAAGTTGTTTTGAAAGTTTCATTTTACAAAGGACAGTAAGACTGTAATAACAGACAAAAATGTTAACAATTATTGTTATCTTTTTATCAGAGAGCCACATTATACACAAGTATTTTATTTGAGCCTTATTAAATAGAAATATTAACTCTCATCATGCTTTTTCCATGTTGTAGATTGAGAGGCAATAGAAGTTTTAGAAAAATCATTATGAGTCCAAAGACGACAGAATAGACAATCAACTGGAATAGAATTTGAAGTTCAATTTGAAAGCACGATGCCTCAATTTTGGTGTTTGTAAATGAAAAAAAAAACAAATTTTGGATTTTTAAGTCTGAATATTAGTTTCTGAATAACTTGCACATATTCAGACATCAAGTTATATTATTTAAAGTTTTTAACAACTCAGAATTAGAACAGATATTTTTGAATATTTACTTTGGAAAAAATTTGGAACCTTAATAATATATAATATTTGAACACTTTAATACTCACCAAAATAATGTATTAATTCAAAGTAGTCTATATTTAACTTCTTAGGAGTTCTCTAAGGAATATGATTAGAAAAATTTAAGATGTACATGAAGGAAAAAAATAAACACTTATCTTTAAACGTTTGGAATATGAATTGCAAAATTTTTAATAAAGATGTAATTTAGAAAGCCTACAGATACTCTTTTTTTTATTTTGGTTTTTGGGTCACTCCCAGCAACAATCAGGGGTTATTCCTGGCTCTACGCTCAGAAATCTCTGCTGGCAGGTTCGGGAACCATACAGGATTCTGGGATTAGAACCATAGTCCTGTATACAAGACAAACGCCTTATCTCCATGCTATCTCTCCAGCCCCAACAGATGGAAATTTTGGTGAAATATTATAAAATAGTTGGATTTTTAAATAAATAACATTCTAGCAATTTGGTATAAAGATGACCAAACCAGTATTTGTTGATAGATAGATGGATAGATAAATAGAAGAGAGATAGATTATTCCATTAAACTACTATTTTGTATTTTTCAACTTATCTGCGTTTTGGGGTATTTTTTTTTGGTGGGTGTACATGGTTGTACTCAAGGGTTACTCCTAGTTCTGTACTCAGTAATCACTCTTGGCAGACTTGGGGAACCATATGGAATGTCAAGGATCAAACTCAGGTCAGCCACCTGCAAGACAAATACCTTATCTGCTGCACTATTTATCAGGTACCTCAACTTATCTGTTGATGGACACTTAGATTGTTTCTTTTTTTTTTTTTTTCTTTTTTGGTTTTTGGGTCACACCTGGTGACGCTCAGGGGTTACTCCTGGCTATTCGCTCAGAAGACTTAGATTGTTTCTGATCTTTCACATAACAAATAATACTAAAATATAAGGTATTTATCTATACCTGCTAGAATGAACAAAGGCAAATAATAATTATGTAAGATTATAAAATTTTATTTTAGATATGTATATTTGAAAAAGTATAGAAGAGAGTTATAAGGTGTAACTTCTCTCCCCAGCTTCAATGGTTTTCTTGGAGGCAGTTATATGAATGTCAAGGGGTTCCTTAAGAAAAATGTGACTTTGTATTGTTGAATTGTTATAAAAATTTTGATTTATGATATGTTAATAGAGGGCAATATTTTATGACTATATTTTTATGACAGCATTTTTTCTATAAAACAACATAAAACGTTAGATTTCTAGGGCTTCAAACCAAAACTTTTATGATGGTTCTCGGTAACCAGAGGAGGCAAACAGCAGACTATGATAAATGGCTAATGGAAGATACGGTGATTGGTTGAGCAATATTTTGTAGATAAAAAAATATAATGGAAAGGTTTATATTATAGCATAATGGTGTTGTGCAGAGAAAAAAGTAAATCAAATAACTGCCTGTAATTTGAAGCCATCTTTTCTAAATTGCCTGATTAAATAATACATCCATATTTTTTTTGTGTGTGTGTGATTTTTGGATCACACCCGGCAGTGCTCAGGGGTTACTCCTGGCTCCATGCTCAGAAATTGCTCCTGGCAGGCACGGGGGACCTTATGGGGCACTGGGATTTGAACCGATGACCTTTTGCATGAAAGGCAAACGCCTTACCTCCATGCTATCTCCCAGGCCCCTCAACATCCATATTTTAATATTTACCCTTATAGATTTTGAGGATATAGGTTATTTTTTCTTTTACTAGCTATTTATGTCTTATGTCTTATAAATAGTTTTGCAGTAAATTAGGGAGTGAAAAGAAATTAGGTAGAAAAGACTACTGATCAGAGTTAAAAATCCCTGTTCAAGTGCTGGATGAATGAGGTGAAATGATGCAACTCATTGATTCTACTAACACAACTTTAGTGACTAAGGAGGTTGTGAGTTTAATGTATGACAGGAAGATCATTGATAAGAAAACTTGCATCTTGATGTAGATTGTAAAATGGGTAGATACCAAGTCTTGGATTCATTGCAGGTTGTAGAAAGGAAAGATGGTAGAGATTTTAAATTCTTATTATCCATATGATATGTTTTCCAAGTTAGAGGTAGGTAGATTCAGGTGTCAACTTCATGGTCTGTGGCATGAAAAAATGGAAGCCTATAAGAAGTAACCAATCACTGATTTTGAAGTCTCATGAATTTAAGATATGATTGAGAAATGATATGAAATATAAATTTTGTTTGTTCTCACAAGACAGTTGAAGTTATTTTTATTTTAATTATTTTAGTTTTTTAGAATACATATATACACTATTTCACAAATGATGCGGGGGACTAAGAAGAGTGAAAGAGAAGTAGTTTTTCACATTTTATTGGTTATTATTAATTGTAGGCACATATCAGATTCTTTATTTTTTATATATAATTTTGTTTTACTGAATCAGCATCATAGTTAATACAAATTTGTCTCCTCTTTCCAAATTATTAAATGAGATTTCAATCAAGAAATAGAAAAATGAGTATCCAGTCAAGGAAAGGAGAAAATATAGATCTGCCAAGCATAATGATTCATTTCATACCAGAGATTTGAAAGAACATTACTTGTTTTACCTTTTAAGTGCACACAGTTATGTTTTTCATTAATCATATTTCCTGTTGAGATATTTCCATTGCTCTAGTTAGAACATTGGGCCTTCCTTTAACTTGTAAAAGCTGCTAGGCTCCAGAGCAAGTGTTAGAAACAAACATTTAGATATTCAAAAGCATAATTTTCTGTTGCTTTATGTCATAGTTAAATAGAAATGAATTGATTCTATTATAAAATTTTTCTTAACGTGGTTGTTTTAGACAAATCTTTGAAACAGAACTAGGTCAAATATGAAAAGAAACCAATTTGCCATAAAATTATATTTTTGCCTGTAAGTTTAGAAAATTAACCTTTGTCTAAATTGATATAATTTTGACTTTAAATAACTACAAATACAGTTTTACTAAATTGGAGTCCAATGACCAATGACCAAGAGTAAAAATTTACAAACGTGTCACTGGCATGAAGTTTGTATTTGAACCTTGGACTTGTTAGACATAAGCTTTAAAAGTCTAAGATGTCTTCCAGGTCTATTACACATCTTTGTCCAACCATCTATTGGCAGACAATTTGTTTGGAATAAACACTGGTAGGGATATATCTTTTTGTGTTAATGTTTTCACATTATTTGGAAAGATATTCCAGGGTGAGATTACAGGGTCAAATGGAAGCTCTATCTTTAGCTTGAGAAGGGTCTATAGAGTATCCAAACAGACTTCACCAATTTACAATTATTTTAGTAATATTTAGGCATTTTTAGAGTCCTACAGACTCCAGTATGTTGTGTTGTTAGAGTCATTGCAGAATTTTATCTAAACTCCTAAAAGTATTTCTGCGTTTTGTTTATTATGAACTGACTGTATCAGGAGCACAATTTCTAGTGTTATCTGAAGCCACACACACTAGATCATACAAGAATATAAACTGTTTCCATTTTTATACATTTTAAATATTTAGAAATAGATATACACTTATTAAGTGCCAAGTTTAAAAGAATAACATTTATTGAGGTATAATTTATAGGTAGAGTTTGAGGTGTTTTGATCCTCTTTTTGTAACTATAGATAAGATGCATCTTTAAATAAGGTCATATAAAAGAAATCATGCAGTGGGCTGGAAAGATATTATAGTGCAGGGATCCTCAAGTTTTTTAAACAGGGGTCTGATTTACTATCCTCAGACTCTTGGTGGGTAGACTTATGATTAAAAAAACTGTAAACAATTTTAATGCACACTGAACATATCTTATTTTGAAGTAAACAAAAAACAAAACAGGAATAAATACAATATTTATAATGAAGAATAAGTAAAGATAAATCAATAAACTTACTTGTATTTCAAGTATGGACCTGCTCTTGACTAATGAGATGGCCAATGTCTGGTTCCATATTTGTCACTGTTTTTCCTAACATGTGCATTCTGAGCAGTGTCCATCATTGCAGCCTTACCAGTCAACATCATTTTAGCTAGCCTTAACAATGTCCATATTGCTTTTGGAACTCTGCTTTTACCTCAAGCTCACAGGTGTGGTGAGGGAACCTACACAATTACAGAGCAGGTTCTTCCACTGTCTTTTCCATTCATTTTACTTTTTGAGAACTACACTGTGATTCGTGAAGAACATATGTGGTATTTGTCAGATGACTCATTTGATCAGATTCCACTGCAGAAAATAGAAGGGGCATATGCCTTTTTCTTCTGAATCTAATGTAATCGTATGTTTGCATATGGCTGAACTTGCACTGTTCTGATATCACAACTGTGAACCAGGGCTTACATAGTACACAACATACAATAACATACACAATTGACTAGTAATCAGAATATCTATGCACTGTCAATTAAATTGGGTTTCTTATTCTTCGACTGTCCATAGAGCCAGATTAAATTTTCATGGGACCCTAGACAGACAGATTTCCAGTTTGGGCCCCCAGGTGATAACATCGAGCACTGACCATTTGAATTAACACTTAGTACTTACAATTATCATTACAACTGAGCACTGACTTTGAATTATTACTAGGATGCAACTCTCCTAGAAACCACCCTCAAACAACTAATCAAATTCAAAAACAAAACAAAACAAAAAACAACTAAAACTAAAAAACTCTCCTTTTAAAAGGGATTTCCTATCTACAGAAAAAAAAAAAGAAAAAATAAAAGAAGCAAAAGACCCCCTAACTTCAGAAATAAAAGGCACAACTTAACTGCAAAAAAGGCCATACTAAATACAAAATAAAAAAATAATATACCTCACAACTTCAAAAAATAATCCTAACATTTTTGGGGGTAGGGCACGCATAACAGGGTTCAGGGATTACTCCTGGCTCTGCCTTGTATGGGGTCAATCCAGGTTTGATCCCCGACATTCTACATGATCCTCTGAGCCCATACAAGGCAAACACCCTACTCACTGTACTATCTCTCTGGCTTACTAACTTGTTCTTACCTTGGTCCTCCAGCAGTAGCTGGCTCTGCTGAGTCAAGCTCATGGCTGATCAGATCAAACCCCAGTCTGAGAAGAGGAGTTGAGAGACAGAGAAGGACAAAATTGGACGATGATGGGAATTGGAGGGTGCAAGGCTCATATTCCATATATGTGCATTGTGGGCCTGGAATGAGTCAGCTACTCAGCAGGACAGGCAATGGCAACAAAAGCACCCAGTGGGCAGGAAAATGTCCTCAGCTGACCACATGTGGCTCTCTGGCTATAGTATGCTTCATGTGGCTCTCTGGCTATAGTATGCTTCCTCTGGTATAGTGTAGAGCTCTTGCTTTGCACATAGATGACTTAGATTTAACACCAGAACCATATATATACACCTTTTCAGGGAGTGATCCCTGAGTATATGGCAAAGACTCTGCCCTTTGCATCACCAGATTTGCCTCAAAATGAAAAAAAGGGAATCATGCAGCTTCTATTATTTTATTTTTTCCTTACTGTAAAATGTTTTAGTATAACCTTGTTGAGTAGTTTTGTTATAAATCATCCCATTCATTAGATAGTTAAGTTGTTTTCAAGTTCTGGTTTGTATTAGTTTTCATTGTCTTGTGATGTAATGCCACACAATTAGTAGCTTAACACACAAATTTATTATTTCATGGACTCCAGGGATGACAATAGGTACAGATCAGTCTTTATATATCTGCAATAAATAAATCAGTCAATCATCCTCTGGTTTATAATTTGGAAGCATGATCAGAGAAGAATTTACATTCCATACTCAGTCAAAATTGTGGCAAACTATTATTTCCTAAAGGCTGCTGATAACAGATGTGTTAGTTTGTCCCTTAGAACCAGTAGTGGAATGGGAATTTCAGCTCTGGCTGAGGCTTGTAGAGACCATTAAAAATAGATGGGTGAGGGCCCAGAGAGAAAGCACAGCGGCGTTTGCCTTGCAAGCAGCCGATCCAGGACCAAAGGTGGTTGGTTTGAATTTCGGTGTCCCACATGGTCCCTCGTGCCTGCCAGGAGCTATTTCTGAGCAGATAGCCAGGAGTAACCCCTGAGCACTGCCGGGTGTGGCTCAAAAGCCAAAAAAAAAAAAAAAAAGATGGGTGATGTCCCCTCCATCAAAGGACATCTGACTGCTGAGAAAACACAGGTTTCTCTTGCCCAGAGGCACACGATCAGAGGAGCAAAGCTACTTCTCTTCACTTTGTGGTTGTACTTATTCCCTGATCAATGTACACCAGCACAACAAGTAGAAAAAGACCACGCTGCAAAGGACCCAAAGGGAAGTTTCACAGAACATCACCATGCTTAAAGAAAGAAGATGATGAATCTGAAGACCCAAAAAGTAACAGCTACCAACATAGCTTCTCTGAGACTGACTTAGAGAAGAAATTTGGAGGATGTTCAAGGAACTCAAAGAAATCTATGGAATGAACTGAATGAACCACAAATACGAATCAAGAGGACATTAAGTAGAAATAAAAAAAAAAAAAAACAAATACCTCCAAACTAAAATATCAGGACTAAAAGAATTTATAGCAGAAATGAAAACCTCATTGGAAAGCCATATTAACAGAGTAACAGCTACTGAAGATAGAATCAGTGAGCTGGAAGATGGGATACATAACAGCTCCATACAATAGAAGAGGCTGGGGAAAAAATCCTTAAAATATATGATGGAAAAAATCCTCAAAGAATGTGAACAGATAAAAATAAAGGTCTACATGAACAGCTAGCCAAAGACCCCCCCCCCGGACTTCCCATTAGTCTGGGGGGCCAGACGCCCCCATGCCAGAGCATCTTCATGGCAGGATCTGGTAAGCTGGGCCCTGGGGGCTGGGTTGGGGAGGAGGCAAAATCCACCCCTATGCATTCACAAACAGCAGAGGCCAGAGCTGGGCTCAGAGTCGCCATGTGCCAGTAGTTCTCTTGGTCTTGTACTGGCATGTGGAGGGCATTGGGTTGGACAGCTAGCCAAAGACCCCCCCCGGACTTCCCATTAGTCTGGGGGGCCAGATGCCCCCACGCCAGAGGGTCTTCACGGCCGAATCTGGTAAGCTGGGCCCTGGGGGCTGGGTTGGGGAGGAGGCAAACGCCACCCCTATGCATTCACAAACAGCAGAGGCCAGAGCTGGCCTCAGAGCACCCACGTGCCAGGACAGTTAACCAAAGTAAAACTCTGTTATCCATAACAGGTGCCCACATTACCGTCTTCTTTTTTCTATGGATAATCAATTTCAAAAGCGCGACAAATACCATTTTTAACATCATCCAAAAATACTCTTGTCCTTCACTATAGTTAGGGAAATGGAATATCCTATACAAGGAGTATTGCACTCAAATAGATCTTTCAGATCATATTCTATGTGAACATTGTTTTTTATAATGTTGAAGGTCCTCTCTGACCGCCAAGTCTTAACCTTAAACTATTCATCTATATAAAGAGTATTGACCCGCTTATACATTACCCTTCCACACCCAGAGACTTTTATACTCCCCCATATCCCTACCGGAATTTATTATCCCCTCTTTATTTGCCTCTCTTTTACCTGAGTTCTTACCTTGATAGGCACTAAGTCCGACCTCCTTCCCCAACAAACCACCATCCAGCTCCTCAATGAAAGACACCCTCGCATTCTCGTGTCTCAACAAGGAACCACAACCAACATGCCTGTTGACTCAAGCTAATGACCCCTCTCACCCCCGTCAAACCATAGACTGATGCATGATACTGGAATCAGATGCAGCAAAACTCCCAACTCAAGGACATTACAGGACTCTAAAATGCCGTATATCATATCTTAAACTCTATATCAAAATCTGTGATACAAAAAACTGCCTTGGCTTCCACTCCCCACAAGAGTATCTCAGAAAACCTAATTGGGAGGCCTATATTGCTTATGTAAGCTCAGTATCATATTAATAATGCATCTTAAGATATATACTCCTAAACATACAGATAGCCTCCCCCATCACTTTCTTTCTTCAAATACCTTTCTTTTCCTTTTTTTCTCTTAATTTATCTTTTCTTTTTCTTTTTTTTAGCACACTTTCATGTAGTTGCTTTATTTTTTTCATATGGGCAGATTTTCAGCTTGGGTGCTGCTTGGTATAAAAACCAAGAAACCACCGGTCGTGCCTGGGATGAAAGCTCAGACCACACCACAGGTACTGTATGTGTAGCCTGACATCCTTACTCGGAATAGCACCAGCAATACAAAAGGACACCATACATTTTTGTATAGGCATAGTAAATAAGGGGAAATCATCGACTCAGACAGAAGATCTTATCTTCTAAGGATAAGAACTCACACTTTTTACACAAGGGTGCCTCCCATCCTGGACATATGTCATGTGGATACAACTCAGTCTCCACGAGATCGAACACTGTTCATTCTCTAATCCCAGATCCCAGACATAGAATTGAAACAAATCACTGCAACAACACCAGGAACCAACCTCTTTTGGGAGATACACTTGTGCTAGTGTTACTAAGACAACATGGACAGCGAGGAAATGTCAACTTGATCTAAGACCGGAGGTCCTATCACATCACCTAACACCAAATGGAAATCAGAAGATGTATCATCTTTGAACTATGAAAAATAAGAGCACTAACTTCAGAAAACTGACTTTGACAACAGTGATTGGGCAGAACTGGAAACCATTAAGGAAAACCTTACCCTAAGCTACAGTCCAGATCTCTTACAAAAATCAAGATTTCTTAGCACAGAGGCCCAATTCTGATAACAGACTGAGCAGAACCTTTGGAACCATGATTTCCTAGACTTTGGCTTAGGGAACTAGCAAAAACATGGAGCACATGATACAGAAAACTGAACAGATCAACAATGTTGAAACTACCTCTAGAACCCTAAAGACTCTACCCTAGACCTTGTCCTAGGACATGTGCAAATTCTGAGATTGCTTTCTACAGTGACCTTATTTTCTCATCCACAGCTGAGAGGAAAGTTTCCTGACACCACCACCACAACAAAAAACAAACAAAAACCCTGGGATATGGCAATGAGAAGATATGGAGCCAGTGGTTGCTCCCATGACAATATGCTTCAAGAGTGGAGAAACCCTAAATCCCTTAGGCCATGGAAATTTTCTTACTTACCCAATACTTACTGTGCATATACAAAAAAAAAAAAAGAAAAAAAAAAAAAA
>PVKC010004815.1:0-34662 GCA_004027635.1 Crocidura indochinensis
GTCTTTCTCTCTTTTTCTCCTACTAACTACTGAAAGGAGGGGGGCCCGGACCCTTACACTACCACCATAACCAGCTGTGCTAAAATGACATCAGCTCAAGGCTCCTGGTCACTATCTGTAGTGCTCAGAAGAGCATGCAGTGCACCAGGGACCCAACCCAAGTACCCAAGCAGAACTCAGTCCTCTGCACCATTCCCAGACCCCAGACCCCGAGTTTGTCTTCCCAGATTTCCAGGCTGCCCTTTAATCCTCCACCATCCTGGTCCCCACATCCCTCAGTCAACCTCTGTGTGTCTATGTCCCTGGAATATCAAAACCAAACCCAGGGGTCTGTCACCTTCTGAGATTTAGAATCTCACTTCTGTAGTGAAGATTCAGAGCAGCTGTTGGTGGTTCCTGAAGAATCAGGGCTCAGCTGAGCCCTCTACCCACTAGTGACTCTTAAACTTATGGATGTTACGTCCTTGGAGAATTTCTTCAAGGTAAACCCACAAAGAAATGCTTCAACTCAAATCACGTCCAGGACATATGGCATCCCCAAACACACCTGTGGACAGTCTGTCCCATGCCACATCTGGTGCAGTTTAGACAATATCAGCTCCAGCTTAGGCCAGCTATATTCTCATATCTGGCTTTCTCCACTCTGTTCCTTCACACATGGATATTTCCAATTGTCGGTTCACTTTCTAGAATTCAGCTCCACCTTTTTATTTAAATAAATTTTTATTTAAGCACCAGCTCCACCTTTTAAACTTACATCCTGAAAGTGGAATTGCAGAAACCTTTCTTAAGTAAACTCCAGGAGTTCCCCCCAGCATCTCCCTGCTACAGCCTTGATTTTGTTCACACTAGTGCAGGAAACCCACTTTGTGCAATTCAAATATAGAAAGAGCAAGAAAGAAATGGAGGGAGAAGTCTACGACTCTATTTTGCAAACACCAGATTTAACCAAGTTTTCGAAGGGTCTTTGCTTAGGGACATCTCTGTTTTGTTTTGTGTGTCATAAGCCCTAAAGCGCATAGTCTTGTCTCACAGCATTTCCCGTGAAGCAGAAATAACTTTAAAAACTAAAATCCTAAGCCCCTTTTGAGAGCAGCAACGCAAAAGTGTCCTTCCCTTCCCTATGGGAGCAATCTGAAACAAAGGCACCCGAGGGCTTGAAAGCAGTCATTTCCATCCCGGGCTTCACTTCTGAACCACCAGGAGCTTCCATACAGTGCCTGCCTCCCACACTCTGCCCCAGGCCCAGGACTTTTGTCCCCATGTTGTTTTGTGGAACACACTCCAGGTGATTCTAAGAGGTAGCTCGGGGCAAATGTGCACTAAGTTTCCTCGCTGACTTTTTTCATTCCCTTCTGCTCTGAGGATAGATGGCTATAAAGTGGGGGCTCTTCTCCATAAAAACTCAGAGGTAATAAACCTGAGGTGGGTCAGGTAGTCCTGCTCTATCAAATCTTTGGGAACTGAAGAACTTTCCAGTTAGCTTCTCCACTGACCTGAAAATGTGGTCCTCGTCCTATGGTCTGAGATGGCAATGGAAATTCTTACCATCTTGTCTTTGTCTTCTTGGCGGGGGGAAGAAAGAAACAGCAATGGGAGTGTACCTAGTAGTGCTCAGGTTCTGTACCGAGGAGTGACCCCTGGTGGGACATTGAGGATTATATGAGTCCACAGTAGGTGGGATGCAAGACAAGAGGTTTAGTCCCTTGATATTCTCTCTGATCCCTCCAATTTCTTTAATAAAGTTTCTCCTAAGTTACACATGATACCCCTACTAGCTCTAGAGCTCAGTCCTTGGTTCCACATAAGTGCTAAGATGGCAGAGAAATATGGTGTTTACACTGGTTGGCCACAGGCCCAGATAAAATTCAGTTGCTAGGTCAGAGTGATAGTATGGTGGGTAGGATGCTTGCCTTGCACACAGTTGCCTAGAATTTGAGCCTAGGCACTCCAGAGGGTCCCCTGTTCATTGCTAGGAGTGATCCCTGAGTACAGAGTCAGGAGAAAGTTCTGATCACCCCAAACTCAAAACAAACAAACATCAGATACTCTATAAAACAAAGAACCACCGGTTGCCACGTGGAATAGCAGTTTTCTTCAAGGTTACATGCACACTGGGTGTGGGCAATTACAAAAGGTCTATATTAGCCTTAGTGGCAGAGCTAAGGATTCATGGGATCATCAGGAAACTGCCTTTCCTAAAAGCTTGGTCTCCTAGATGAGCAATGACCCCACCAAATTCAAGTGACCAAGCTGGGATCCTGATCAGAGCAGCCTGGTCCAAAACTCCAGCCCTGTGGAGGCCTGATCAAGGGTAGAAAGAACAAAGCTTAGCCTACAGAGAATTTCCCAAAGTCCCAAAGTCCTGTCTTGGTTCCTAGAGTGTGTGGGTGGGGAGAGGCTGCCAGTGCCTCCCCAAATCTTCCTGCTTCCATAAACCTCCAAGTAAGACCTTAAGTGAGTCACAGCTGAGTTTCTCAGCCTATAGCAACTTCTCCCTTAGGAAGTGGGGGGCAGAGGCTAGGGCTTTGGAAGAGGGAGTGTCACAGGGAGGGAAGGCTCCTCACAGAGGCCATGGGGAGGGCTATTAATACTCCCTGTCTATCCAGCTTTTGGTCTCATCAGCTGGATTCTTCTGGTGCCTCTGAATGCCCAGTAGGACGCATGATGACCTGAGTATGCTACAACAGGCAGCTGATCTTACCTCTAGGCCGATGGGGCAGTAGGAGCCTGGGCTGGGACAGGCTAGGGAGGGCAAGACCCATAGAGCCCCCAAATCAGAAGAGAACACCTAGGCCCAAAATGCTATGAGCATGAGTATGTGTGCATCAGTGTGTGGATCTTTGTAAATGTGGATAAGTATGTATGAGTGTGTGAACGTGTAAATGCGAATGTTTGTGTGCATGAGTTTGTGTATATAATTGCATGCACGTGTGTGTATGTGAGTATATACACATGTGCGATTATGTGTAGAATATGTGTTATAAGTGTGAATATGTAACCATTAATGTGAATAAGTAACCATATGTGCATTCATGTATTGTATGAGTATATATGTTAGTGTGTATATGGGTAGTGAATGTGAGCATATGTGAGTATGTGTGTGAGTGTGCAGTATCTGTGAGCATACGTGTGAGTATGTTCTGTGAGATTAGGGAGTATCCGTATGTGTCCATGTGTGTGAGTATGCATGTAAGTGTGTGCTCTGTATATAGGTGAGTGTGTATTTGTGTGTGATTATGACCTGCATGTGTACAAGTGTGTGTATGTGTGTGATTTAAAGTATCTGTGTCTGTTTATGTGTGACTGTGTGTGCACTCATGTCATCTTCAGATCATTGCCCAAAGCATCGAGCCAAGGTTGGTATCTGTGTCCCTGCAGCCCCAGGTAGTCCACCACTCTGACTGCAGTCTGGATCCCTATGAGGCATCCCTCTGCCTTTTTGGAGATGATGTTTACCTCGGGACTGGATTGTTAAGGGGGAAGACCAGACAGGACATAGACTTTCTAGTGTTTAAAAAGTCTCCTTTGAGTCACTCTGGGTGCTGGACAAATGATGTCCATTTTCTCCTCCAACCCTGTTAATTCTGCAGCAAATACTCTCCAGCCTCATTTCTGTGAAAGTGAAACTAAGGCACAGAACCAACAACAGGATCGAATGGGTCCAAGGGCAGAGCCTCACCTGTCCCCTTTCCAATAGCCTCAATGGACACAAAGTACTTGAAGAGAAGACACATGGTCCCTGGGCCCCTCCAGGCACCAACACACACAAATGCTGCTCTGTCTCCACATTTGTCATCCGGACTCTGCTTTAATGCCCTCCGTACCAACACCCCATTTTCCCCCTGATCCTCTCTCTCTTCTCTCTTCTCTTTTTGACTTTGCTTCATTTGGAGTCACAGTCAGCATTGCTCAGGTTCTCTCAGAAGTCCGTGCAGTGCTCGTGTACACCTCATGTACACACACGCACACACACACACACACACACACACACACACACACACACACACACACACCCCTCAGCCCTCTGAACTCTCTCCCCAGTCCTCTCCTCTTTTTCACCCCAGAAAGTGATATAATCAAGGCAGGCAAGAGTGTTTGTCTCTGCATTCTCACTGCCCAGGCCCAGAACCAGATGGGACTTGGGGCCATGAGAGGCAGATTCTCAGAAAGCGATCTAAGTCGATATGAGTGTCCTTGCTCGCTTCAGATTTTATCAAGCATCATTTCTCCGGGAAATAATGATAATGAAAAATGGTTTCCAATTAGTCAAAGACCATTTCCATGAATAATTCAGGAGCAAAGAGCTGGGATGCCATAGATGCTTGTCATAGCATGCCTCCCCCACTCCCACCTCTCCTTCAGTCATGAGTGCATTTTAATCCCCCCCAAAACCTGTGATTCTCTGACTGCATAAAGAGGCTAGGCAGCTCTACTATTGGGTAGTTCGCCATACAGCATCTTTGCAGTTTGGAGAATCCAACTACTACTATCCCACAGGCTCATCTCGCTTCTTGCAAGTTTTCTTGTCGGTCCCTACAATCTCTGAACAAGGTCATAGCATGAGTCACAGTTCACAGACAAGGCAGCAGAGACACAGAAAGTGGAAGAAATTATCCCAAAGTCATGGGGAGCCAGGAGATGGCAGAGACCAGGGTTGCTGTACACCCTCCCTGTACTGTGAGTGCCTGTTCAATCTATAGAGGGGCTCTTGGAGTTTATGCCAGTCTTTTAGGATTCACACAGGTATCCCTTATCCTCTGAGGTGGCTGGGTGCCTATGTATGGCACTGCCAGGGCAGTCTCCTACCATCTGCTGACCCCTTTTATGGCCACACCCAGGACAGAACAATAGAATCAAAGGTCAGGAGTCCTAGTGGTCAGCCACTGGGGAACCACAGAAGAATCCTAGCAAATAAGCAGTCCCCATCTTCCTCAGAAAGAATCCAAGGATCTTTCTTCTGGGACTCCATTCATGGCCATTAACACCCCATCTCAGCTCTCCCAGCCAGAGACTTGCTGCTTATGATTGTGTCTATTCATATTTGCTCTTTCATTCTGGTCATAAAGACACAAGATATGAGTTATTGTTCCAACAATTTCACACAGATACTTGGACCATTAAGTCCCTTCCATGATTGCACAACCATCACTGCAGCCCTTGGGCACAGCTGCAACTCAGCCCCATTCAAGGGTAAGGCCTCCATTCCCCCTTGCAGCTCCTGGCAGCCACTGTTTAACTTCCGGTGTCTGTGAAGGAGAGGCCATAAGTGGTATCAGACCATATTTGTTCTTCAGTGACTGCCTTGCTCCATTTAGTGTAACATCTTCAAGATCCATCCATATGGAGCAAAGACTCACATTTCTCCATAAGGGCTAAATTCTGCTACGTCCACTGAGCCCTTCATCCACCAAACATTAGGGTCATTTTTGGGTATTGTATAAATGGGTATCTATGGTATACAAGATTCATGCATGTCCCCATATTCTAGTGCTTGGGGTACAACCCAGGATCCTTAGTAGATACAGATTCTCTGATCTGCAGAGGTTGCACCACTATATTTCTGCTATTGCTGAGTGAAAAGATTCCCTGCAGATCTACATTCCTATGTTCAGGGCAGCTGCCATGCCTGTGTTTTCTTTGCCCAACAGACTCCAGACTCAGAAGCTGCACTGAAGAATAACATCTTCTCTCGCCTGTGATTGTGATGGCAGAAACCATGGAACAACCACTTACAAGAAGACACTGGCTAGATACATGCACGTAAAAAAAAGATCCTCTGGAACAAGTCTTTTCCAGACATTAAGGAATCAAGGTTTTCAATATCAAAGGAAAACAGCTGAGAAATACAAACAGGGACATGGGCTAACAGAAGTGATGCTCTCATTTCACAAGGAAAGGGTCATTAAGGAAAGATTCCTTGAAAAGGTGATGCTGAATGGACCTATAAGTGACTGTAGTCCCACTCTGAGAAAGGGAACAACAATGAGGGCAATTGAGGCAAAGCCTGGCAGTTGGGTACTTCTGGTACATGGTAACCAGTAGGAGCTGGGGGGCCAGTTCAGAGCTGCAGGGGCAGTGACACAAGAGGTAACTTTAAGGTGGGGGGATGACTATAAAAATATAGACCCAGTACTGAAGAGTTTGGACTTTTCTAGGGGCACACTAGGGAACTGATGAATGTTTATGAGCCAAAGATGTCAATGTGGAGCTTTGTTTTCAGATAAGGGAAGCCACAGCAGTGTCCACGTGGGCCAGGAGAGGGGAGAAGAGAAAAAGAACTTGAGTCAAGAGACAAAGCAAGCACAGCATGGGCCTCTTTATGAACCTGAATAGCAAAGGTGGGAATTTGAGAGGTCAAGTTAGGGCTCAGATGGAGAGCAGCAGGCAGACCTCCTCCTCTTCCCCATTCACCACTTCTTTTTCCTCCTCTCTATTCTCTGCATTGTCTTCCTTCCACCTTCCCATCCTTCTCCTAATTTATCTTCTTCAGCTTCTTCTCTGCCTCTTCTCCACTTCCTTTTTCTCTCTTCCATATCCCCTCTCTCCATCCTCTACATCCCCTCCACCATCCCTACGCTCTCCACTCTCTCTCCTCCAATTTCTCCTCCCAATATTCCAATGAATGAGCAGTGATCTGGTGAGCAAGCAACATAACTGTGGAAACCACACAAACCGGAGAACCATATGCCATTGGACTTCGAGAAGGCCCCTCTTTACTTCCAAGAACAACGTTGGTCAGGTTAGAAATAAGAGAAGCTGAGCCATTTCTCAGATAAGAACATATACAATCTCTTTTCCATGTATCCTAATAATGGAGCACCCATTATAGTCCATAGGAAAATACTACATGTTCAGTATCAAAGAAGAAGCAAAGCTTCTAAAGGGCTTTTTCCTTCCCTAAGCAGGGACCAGAACTCCGCCTTCTGTTCCCTGACCAGGAAAGCAAATACATGCCCATATCTTGAAGCAGGACCATGAGAGGAAGCTGAAGGTGCCAAGCTGAGATCCAGAGCCATTGTGTACACTCCAGAGACTCACTTGACACAAGGCACACCTTGTAAAGAAATGAGGGGGGACTTAGTCTAGTGTGTACAGAATTAATTCTGGTAAGACAGACTTTAAGTATGAAGTAGAGCACTTCTGGGACATCTCTTACCTCTGATGCCATAAAGTCAAATACCTTCCTTAGTACCTCCTTTAGTATTATCCAGTGTGGCCCTGGTCAGAGTTACAGATTCACATTTACTCATATGATTACGTATCCATGTCTACTTTTCTCTGGCTCATAAACTCCCTGAGAGCAGAGCCAAGAGGCCAAGAGGTGACTTGGGTAGTTAGTAGCACTTGACACATAGTAGATGTCCCATTGAGATTACAAAGCAGATAATCAGACTGTTTGGGGTGATGCCATTGAGTTATTGGAAAGTAATAGAATCAGAATGAATTTAAAGAAGTTACTCTATCACCATCCCTAATGTAGTTAAAGTATAAAAGCAGCCCCCCACCCTTTGTAGACACAAGAACTGAGGCCAATAAGACTAACTGGTGCCAATATCAGCTCAGAGAATACTGAACTCCCTCAGAGAGGAGAATCTCCAGCAGTGAGGAAAGACTAATAAGAAAAAGAAGGCAAGCCATCAAAAGTTCAATGTGCTTCCCTTTGACAAGACCCTGATCACAGACTTTTTTTGTTTGTTTGTTTTTTGTTTTTGGGTCACACCCAGCAGTGCTCAGGGGTTACTCCTGGCTCCATGCAGGCACGGGGAACCATATGGGGCACCAGGATTCAAACCAATGACCTTTTGCATGAAAGGCAAATGCCTTACCTCCATGCTATCTCCTGGGCCCCAGATCACAGACTTTTATCCACATTGAAAGCTTCAAGTGGGTGTACTTTGGAAGAAAACTTATGGAAACAACTTTGCAAATGCAAGTGGTTCCCATTTTCCACCTTGGAGATTGTTTACATCTCCAGCTGAGATGTATTCTCTCAGCTCTCCCTTCCAGAGGAGCCCATGCTCTCTCATGAATGTGTTGCTCTCTCCCTTTCCCTTCCCCATAATCTCTAGATAAAATGTCTTTACTAATATTCTTCTTCCTTTCAGAAAGGGAAAGACATTGATCTAAAAAGAACCTGAGATTAAGAGGATGATTTTTCTTTTGCTGCAAAGAGCAATTCCTTGATCCATCTGATTTCCATAGTTCCCTGAGAAATCAGGTGGCAGGATCTTTTCCCACACTGTGTAGACCAAGTGGCACTCAGCGACCATCTGACAATTGCCAAATGGAGCTGGTGGGACCAAGCATCTACACCATATGGGTACTCTTGTGGCAGACTTTTCAGTCCTGACTCCCTAGTCACTTCCCTGGGTGAACAAGATGAGCAAAGAAAACAAGCAATAGATTTCCTTCTTAAGACTACCACCTCTCTTCTTTCTACTTCATAAAAGGTGCCTGCCTGTCACAGTTTGAAAAGTGAATGTCATTGACCCTATTATGGATCACTCCACAGTAGGAGCAGCGTGCCCTGATGCCTTCCCCGAGTATTGGTTACTTCTTAGAGCACAATTGGGGAATGAAAGAGGGTAAAGTACTTGCCCCTGCCATGGCCTGGCCATTCCTGGTTAGGAAACCAATGCATTGAGAGAAACCCACAAAGCACAGGAAAAGCAAAGAAACCAGTCGAGTTTTTTCTTCCATGTCCCATCTACAAAGCATTACAGTAAGCTGGCAGGGAAGCTCGTGACAGTGTGATGGAAAAGTCCAATTTACTGAGAAGCATCTGACCCAGGCTTCTTGTGAAATCCCCACACCTCTGCATGCACCCCAGACATTTTAGGTTTCTGAGTTACTCACAGAAGTCAGTCATGAGGGAAAATGCCTTGTGTAACTCAGGGGTATGTGTGGGGTTGGGGGGATTGAAGTGCCACTTTTCAGAGAAGCCTGACTTCTTTTTACCTCCTACTAAAGCTGTCATCATTCAGGACTTTACAGCAACTGGCTTGGCTTGCAGAGGAAGATGTTTGAGGACATTTTTATACCTCCTCCACCTTCCTTCAGTTTTTCATTCGGGGAAGAATCAGGCCTGTCTTCAAATCACTCCTTGATGTTCCATTTGTTCTAAAAATGGCGGTGTTTGCCCTGGGAGACCACAACCAGCCCAGAACGGGCTGTTTTCCACCTTCCTTCTTAGGCTAACTGATATGTGAGAGAAATAACAGTTGCTTAAATAACAATTGACAGAAAATCCCCAAATCCCACAGGTCCCAGGAAGTGACATTTCTACTCTACTTGCGGGTTTGTGTGTTATTAGAGACAGTCCTACTCTTGAAGTGGCACATATGGCCCAAACCCCCAGTGCTAACACTGAGGCAGGCAATGGCCAATTATCACCCCAAACACACCTTTATCAGACCATCAAGCATCATTACCAAAGCAGATGGAATGGGTGAACTCAAAATAAAGTCAAGGGAAGTATTACACTTTGTGAGGTCTACAAGGAGACATGGCAACCCCAGGCATGGAAACTGACCCACCTCTCCTCACTACCTAATTCTCTATTCCTCCCCACAAGTCCCATATTTACAGAGTTTCTATGATAAGTAAGGCAGGATGATAGACCAAGTTGAATTGGATCCAGTCCTCCAGGGACTTAGGCTAATTATAAGGGAAAAGGAGAGTTGCTAAATGGGGTGGTGTCATTTGAATATAAAGCAAAGAGCTTGGGAGCAGGATGTGAGTGATCCAGTCTGTTCGTGAGAGTGAGGCCATACTTTGCAGGGGAGAAAATATGCTAGGTCCAAGAAAGCTTCACCCTAGAAATGAGAAACCCTTCCTCTCCGGCTCAGTGGTGCTGTCAAATGTGGTTTTCTTCATATTGCCACAGACTTCAAACTGCTGGATATTGAAGATTCAGAGCACCTTGGTATTCCAGCAGGATGACACTGGTGAGGATTTAAGAGATCTATTGACCCAAGTCTGTGCCAGGATCCCCAAACTCATCTGAGCCCAGTGAATGTAAAGATAAATGAACATCATTTTCTGACTTCATAGTTAGTCCTTAAAACTTCCAAAGAGAAAGATTTGCCCAAGAGTATAGGTGGGCAGCTTTCAGTTATGGGAAGTCAGGGGGTTCAGTTTGTAGCACCAAACCACATAATGCAGGGAGAGGACTATTGTGGTAACCTCAATGATTACATGCAGTGCCTTCTATGTGGGGCTCACATGTTGAACCCTACTGGAACAGGAGAATTGACTCTTTGGGAGCAGATATTGGGAATAAAATTCTTCTTCCAGTTCTGTTGTGGCCTGCGTCTATAGACAGCTATCTTGCTTCATGGGTTTCAAGACCTTTTCACGGGAGAGAGTGGGACACGAGGAGACTAAAAAACGGAATATTAGTGTAGTAAGAAAATTACCGCACGCAATTACATGGGAATCCACGTCAGATGAAGCAAGGACAAATTTATTGATTCAGCTGAGTGACTTATAAAGCAACTCTGGAATGCAGAGTAATATTATTGGGAATAATAGAAGGTAGGTTCTGGATGGAGGAGTACAATAGAGAAGGCTAGCCAAATTCTGCATATTAAAGAACCAGGTACCGAGGATGGAAAGGAATTTGTATTTGTTTTGGGTGAGGAAGAGGGAGCTAGGTAATTAACTAGGAAGGTGAGAAATTCCTTGAGTAAGTTAGCAATTATCAGGGAAGAGGAAAGATGTTTTTGGAGTTTTGGGTAGAAACTGAAAATTGCTTTCATCCTGAGTTTGAATTATTGAGAAAAACATTCTTGGTGCCAGGATTGCGCAGGTCAGAGAGACTGGTCAGTGAAGGAAGTTTTGGTGGGAGTCTGATACTGTCTTCCTTTGTCTGAAGGAGAAAGTACTGAGGCCTGATTTCTTAAAGGGAAAGAGTGAAATATCACAGTTGCGTATGAAATTATAGCCTGACGATCCACACAAAGAGGTCAGCTGATTTGTGACTACTCAGAGCAGGCTTTTCTGGCAAATACAATTCCTTCTCAGGAGTGCAATTCACCTTTTGGTGTTTGCACTCCCTGAGTGGGCCATGTCACAGTTCTAGTACTCCAAAGGGTGTGTGGATCAACCCTGTGTATCTTTCTGGAACATGGAATCAGAAGCACAATCATTTCCATACCTCTCTGCTCTCAGCGACATGGGGGAAATTAAGACTGCACAGAAGACTCTTATCTCATGTATGCTCCACTCAACAAGTGGCCCAGGCTGCTGAGAAGAGGGAGGCCAGCTATTCTTCCAGGCCCCAGACAGGATCTGCAGGAAGTCAGAAGCACCTTGAAATGACACATCAATAGCATGTTTGTGTGAGGACAATTTCAGGGTGAAAAGTTCACAGCTCACATGGTGTTCTCCAACAACTACAGTCCCTTCCAGGAGCTTAAAATTGTTTACCTCCTTGGGCCTATGCTTTTCCAAATATTTGCATCAATCATTATTGATAATTGAGAGATGCCATTTTTAGCTCTGGGAATCAAAGAAAGATGGGATACCCCACCAGGAAGATGGGACACCCCACCAGGGTAATCTGTCCCCGTCTTGCTCAAACAAAGCCTTTGTAATGTGGGTCCATCGCCCTCGATTTTATTCTTCCAACACCCTAAATCTTCCTGCTCCATGCATTCCCACCTCCCTGTCTATAAAACACATGAGAGCCACTGTGTGACATTTCCTGTCTTTGATGACCAAACCAGGCTTTAAATTGTTGGCCAGTTTTGAGGTCATTAATCTCTAAGATATAAAAAAAAAAGTCCAGGACTCTCCTGCTCTGCACCCCTCTCCCCACCTATGCCCATGCGAGTTAGGGAGTGCTGTGTTCCTTGAAGGAGCCCTAATGAAGACTTGCCCGCCTTGACGTTTATGGGAGAACATTAGAGTATCACCATGGTTACAGGCCCCATCTGCCTCCATTGTGGACCTTGGGGGGGGGGGGGAGCTGGAGGAAAG
Organism: Crocidura indochinensis; assembly: GCA_004027635.1. NCBI lineage: Eukaryota > Metazoa > Chordata > Mammalia > Eulipotyphla > Soricidae > Crocidura > Crocidura indochinensis. The sequence goes on from PVKC010004815.1 coordinate 11,986, forward strand.
CACCAAGCAGCAGCTCTTGGTGCCGCTCAGCCCAGATCATCATTTAAAAAAAATGTTTACATCCAAGGAAAAATTGCTTTTCAAATAGCAAAGGGAAAACGCCAGGTTTGATGAGATTGTTACACAAAATCTTGGCTGGGTCGTTTCTCCCGGGCTCCCCTCCTCCCAGCCCCATTATTATTTAAGGTTGCCTTAAATCAGGCAAACAGAGCTGAGAAGTCAATGCAACTTTGTGTTGGCAGCTCTGGCTGGTCGCCCAGGCTGCCCCGAGGCCCACTGGCCTCTTTGGCTTCAGCTGCAAAGACAGTGAAGTCAGTAGCGCACTTGCCTGCTTTTTCTGCTCACAGGCACGTACCATTTCCACTAGAGCCCCTTATTCCATCTCCTAGGGCTCAGGAGCTCAAGGAGATGGTACTGATTCTGAAATAGAACCACACCAGGTAAAAACAGGCAGCTCTGGATCTCATCCAGCTCTGTGTATTTTCTATCTGCAGATGTCTTTGCCTTTCTGATCCAAGAGTTACCTGCCTTTAAAATGAAAGCAGGGGACAGGGCACATCTCTTGCATGTGACTGATTGGGGCTTGATCACCAGGACCACAGGGCCCCTGAGTACTGCCAGGAGTGACCCCTGAGCACAAAACTAGGAAGTAACCCCCTGAGAATCACCAATGTGATCACCAAATGTGATCCAAAATAAAAAATAATAGTGTCAATAACAATAGTAGTAGTAGTAGTAGTAGTAGTAGTAGTAGTAGTAGTAGTAATAGTAGTAGTAGTAATAATAAATGAAACCTGTTGTAAGGAGTAGACTGTCTGATTTAACCAAGCTCAAACCCTCACTCTGCTGTGTGCCACTGGAGATGCTGAGTTTAGTCCCTTTACCTGGATAGATGACATGAATAGCACTCACTTAGTGCTGTTTGGAGGAAGCACAGCATCTCTCTGAGGCTGTGCTCTGGTTTTGCAGATGTTCAGCAAATAAGTGTGGGCATCTCTAGGCCAATAGCATGTTCTGGACACCACTACTTTAGAACTGGTGCACTTCTTCAATGAGGCTGTCCTTGGCACTGACTCACAGTGAGAGTCTGCTGGCATTATAACATAACATAACATAACATAACATAACATAACATAACATAACATAACATAACATAACATAACATAACATAACATAACATAACATAGCATAGCATAGCATAGCATAGCATAGCATAACATAACATAACATAACATAACATAACATAGCATAACATAACATAACATAACATAACAATAACAGTTATTATTATAACATAACAATAACAGATGTTGGAGTGACCCTGAAAGTCCTTCCCTCCCCCCACCCCTGGTATCAGTCACAGAGCAGAAATGTAGATGTCTTTACTCCAGATTCTGGATAGAGCTAGTGTTCTTAAAAAGAGAAACTAGGAGAAGTATGAGACCACTGTGAGGGACTCTAGCTAGAGGGAGGACACAGGCCAGACTTGTGGAAAATGGAGATGGTCATTGGGTTCTTCCCTATGTAATGCTATGGACCCAAAATCTAGCTGGCCTTCGCCTGCAGTGCCCCCATACTCCCCTGAGAGGAATACACCCATTCTTGCCATTCTACACCCAAGGAAGTGGCCACAAAACTGCTTGTAACACTCAAGATCAAGTCCAATTTCAGTCGTGGGATGTTCTGGGTCTGGCATTCTGTGTACATAGCTACACTTTCCAATGTGAAGCCCACACAGGTAAAGGGTTATTAGGCAAAGTGCCAACCCTAGCCATCTGCTCACCACACTGCCTGCCCTCTGATGTCGTGGCATCTCAAATAATTTGGCCAGGTATGGTGGAAAATTCAGCCTGGCCTCCCTGAAAAAAGAACAGAGAAAGGAACCATCAGAGACAAAGGCTGCTGTGTGCCTGTGAGGCCAGCAGCCACCCCCATAGTCACACTTCTCTTTGACTTGGGTTCTTTCAAGAAGTCTGTGGGCAGCTGATGGGTTTAACCATTGGGTTTAAGCAGCATGGTCTGGGGCTTGTGGGCAGAACCTGTGGTGAGCCAAGCAGGTTACCACTTACTCCACCCTTTTCCTGCCGTGGGCACTATATTAAGTGCTTTACACATTAGCTTTATGCCATTTGGCCTCACCATTGACTGAAGAAATAAATACAGTCCTTACTTCTATTGTCTAGAAGGAAAGAAAACTTTAGGAGTCTAAATGCCCTCTCTCTAAGTTCCCAAAGTGGGGAAAGAGATTCATTCCTTTCTTTAGGGAAGTCTACACTAGTTGGGAAGAAAGGAAGCCATCTATTCACACCAAACAAAGGCAGGTGAATTAGTGAGGACAGGAAGCTCAAGATGTGAACAGTTAGAGAGGGAAGACCAATGAGGGATGTTGGGAGTCCCCTGAGAGGAGATGATCAGAGGGGAAGTGAATTGAGTAGATTTAGCTAAGAGAAAATGTTTGGAGGGGTAAACTAAGAGAAAGTAAATCCAGGGTAGGTAAGAAGATATGACCCTCAAGCAAGAAAACGTTTAACCAGCTAATAGTGGAAGCAGACATTCGTGAGACAGAAAGTGTACTGAAGTTCCCAATAAAGACTGCCTGTGTATCTTTGATGGTTTGACCTACCTATTCATACCAGGGATGGATGGATGGATGGATGGATGAATGGATGGATGGATGGATGGATGGATGGATGGATGGGTGGGTGGGTGGGTGGATAGGTGGCTGAGTGGGTTGCTGATGGATAAATGGATGGGTGGGTGGATGGATGGGTGAGTGGATGGATTATGGAGAGGAAGATAGATGTATGGTACTATATAGCTGATGAAGAGATAATGGATAGATTCATGGACAAAATATCTTATCCTTAGAACATTTATCTGGTCCTTTGGTCTCTTCAACTTTTCCTTGAATTTTTATTTTCTCTTATACTTCACAAGCTCAATTGTTCTGACTGGTATACTTAATGGCTTGAGGAATAGTTCGTTCATTTTATCATTTGCTTGTGTTGTTTACTAAATAATATACTTATAAAATGTCTCATGTCTGGGGCCAGAGCAGTGGCACTGCAGTAGGGCATTTGCCTTGCACACAACTGGCCTATGACTGACTGCAGTTCAATCCCCTGGCATTCCAAGCTAGGAGCTATTTCTGAGCACATAGCCAGGAGTAATCCCTGAGTGTTACCAGGTATGGCCCCAAAACCAAAATAAATAAATAAGTCTCGTGTCCCAAACATCTCTGCCAATTTTCTCAACTTCCTACTAAGTGCCATTGCCTGGAAGACTCTTCAGAACATTGATCCCTGGTTGTTCTGAGTACCCAAATGTTCATAGCAAGCTTAGTATAGTCAGTTGACCTCTTCTTTATTACTCTGGAAGAAGTTATAAGTTATAAGAAGTGGAAGATCAAACTCTTCCCCTCACTTTATACTTCAGTCTTAGTCTGTCAGAGAAGGGTATCTGTTTCCAGATTCTTGCCAAATAAATATTCTAGAAAAACCTGAACAGTACTATGCTACCCTGTAAGATGTTAACAATCAGAAGAACTGGGGGTGGGGTGTACAAGAACTCTGCCCCACTTTTGAAATTTGTGACAAATCTAAAACTATTCTAAAATGAAATGTTGACTTCTAAAAGGACAATAGAAAAAGTTGAGGTCCCAACCCCAACCTCTCTGAATCCCTCACACATCTACCTTCAAGGACAGAACATATTCACTTTATATCTTACACTGGCATTTAGTGGCCCAGCAAGTTCATGTTCCTGGAAAACAAAATCAAGTCTTCTCTGTCTTAACGAAGGCTTATAAGGTAGAGTCAAGCACACACTCAGTGCTTAATAAAAACCTGCCTCTCCTTTCAAACATCTCACACCTCAGTGAGTAGGTGGAGGGGATGGAGAATGCCACTCAAATTGTATTTTAGTGTAATTATGTTTTTGAAAAAAATCAGCCAACTGTGATATGTGACACAAGACCAATTGTCACAACTTCACAATTAGCTGCCCTGCATAAATACTTATCACTCACTATATAATACTGAAAGCATATACCATGTACATATGACATTGATTACTCAAATAAACAGGGTGATGTGCTTGATCTAACTTAATCTTCTTCACTGTTCTAAATAGAAGTCGTTAGAATCACTTAGTCCCCTCTTTACTGAAAAAGAAACAAGAACAAGGATAATTGGTAGTGGTCTAGAGTCTAACTAGCCTAGGCAAAGTTGTCTGAGTCTACACTAAATCAGAATAAACTTCTTATGCTATAGTCATCCTCATTTATATATTACAACCTGTTTCTCAACAAGATGTGAATTCCGTGATATTTTATTGCCAGTTATTACTGAACAGGTCAACATAAGCAAGTCTTGCTTCCAAGTAATAGAGATTGCCCAAAATTAACAAAAAAGAAGCCTCTCCTTCATAGCAGATGGTATATAGTCCAACTGCTGCTACAAACAATTTAAATTTTGGCTTGGTATTGACTTGATTTGTCTTCAATTTTCCCCTAGTTCTACTGGAAGGTTAATTAACAGACTTTCAATGGTCTTGCCACCTGGAATGTTGTAGGATTCTTTAAGTACTAATGGAAATGCCCCCCCCCCCAAAGGGGACATCACCTACTGTGTCCTAGGCTACAGATAGATCAGCATCTAGGGACTCACGTTTGTCTTTTCACTTCAAATAATCCCAACTCAAACTCTCACAGTTCCAGCTACATAGTTTCTACTCCAGAGCCCAGATCTCAGGGATCCTTACCCCTCCTTGCTTGGGGCCTACTTAATTGCCACACATGAACCTGGAACAGTGAAGGCTTGAGCCTCTAGTGGAAGAATTCTCTGGAGTAGAGCAGATGATAGCAGAGACCTTGGAGGAATTCCCTGGAGGTTCCTGTGTTTCATTCATTGCTCCAAGAGATCACAGTGATGCTAAGCTCTAATTAGAAATACAAGGAGCATTTACAACTCAACCTGCTCTCAAGGCCTCACCCGACACATGACCAAAACTGCCTGGGCTGCAGCTGATGAGTCTTTTATCAGCTGAAAAAGAGACCCAAGCCTCAGGTTCTTCAAACAGATGGGCCAAAGACACAAATTACCTGCTGATTCTAATGCCTTTAGAAAGACCAGGAAAAATTTCCCTTGACTCTGAAGGAGTGAGACAAGAATTCTGTAGCTATGTTGCCAGAACTCCACACCAGATTATAAAGTAGTTGGAACCCAGACCCAAGTTTAACCAACATCAGGTGGGTGTTTAGATTGGTCAGTCACTCAAGATTCACCAATGAAATTGCTTTTTCTATAGCAAATACTAGAATGACTTGTGAACATTCTTGAACCACTGATACTGCAACAATGCAAGAATTCAGCTAGATGACAGAAAACAGCCATTTCTACTCAAGGAAAACATCCTCATGTTGGGTCCCAAGAGAAATCAACCTCTCATGTTCATCAACAGCTAAGCATTTCACCCCTGTCAAGCTATGACGGTACTGGACACTGAAAACAAGATGCTCATGTTTAGTTAGACAGCGTGAAGGTCATGTGGCTGGGACTCTGTTTAGGTCTTCACAGCTGGAATCAGGCTGTTTGTCAGGTTGAGTTTTTTTTATATGATGCTTCTGAAGGAAAACCTGCCTCCCAGTGATTCTCTCCAGAGTTAAGACTGAGGTCTCCTCCTTCTGGCTGACTTGTAGGGGCTGTTCTCAGCTGCCATCACCACACTCAGCCATACGATTTCCTCTAGTTTCAAGGCAGTAGAAGGGAATGTTTGCCCTGCATGAAACCTTTTCTAGTCCTAGCCTTTCCCAGACTTGGTCTCTAGGGAAAGATTTATTTATTTGGGGCTTTATTATTATTTTTTGCCAATCTTACTTCTCAGGGACTACTTCACAACTCTGTGCTCGGGGGTATTCCTAGTGGTGCTCAAGAGACCACAAGGAACTAAGACTCAAACCAAAGTCTCCTATATGCAAAGGTTGCACTCAATCCCGGCCCTGGATTTAAAGGGCTAGGTGATTAGGTCAAGCCCACTCCCCATAAGCTCCGCTGATTTGAAACCTTGTTAATATTTGCAAAATACCTTTCTAGAATCACAAAGTGAGGGTTTAAATAATTGGTCTATGTAGACTAGAGGCTAGGAATCTTAGACTTAGAATTCTGCTGACCACACAGTTTTCATCTATTATAAAGCTGCTATGGAAACTTGTTGTTTTAAAATATGCACACACAACTAAAAATTTTATGCATAACTAAACCAGATCTACGGGACATGTTTATTTGCGCATGTCAAATCTCTGCACAGGCCCATTTGTGGTAACTGAGCGATGTTAGCTGGACCCCTTGTGGCTTGGAAGCCAGCATTTGAAAAGGAGATCAGGGGCCCGGGAGATAGCATGGAGGTAAGGCCTTTGCCTTTCATGCAAAAGGTCATCGGTTCGAATCCCGGTGCCCCATATGGTCCCCCGTGCCTGCCAGGAGCAATATCTGAACATGGAGCCAGGAGTAACCCCTGAGCACTGCCGGGTGTGACCCAAAAACCAAAAAAAAAAAAAAAAAAAAAAAAAGGAAAGGAGATCAGAGGACTGGCAGGAATGATTGACCCAAGCAGTTGTAAAATAAATCCAATGATTTGTGAGATCACCCCATGTACCATATCACCAACCCCCCAGGTGGATAGACCTGATGTGGTTAGGACAGCAAAGGATTAATAAACCAAACCAGTCAGGAAAGAATTATGGAGTCAGTGGCCTCTCCTCATGGTATCTCTGAGTCACCAAGCCAGAACTCTCTTTATTAGCTCATTTAAATTCACCAGGATGGGTATGGTCGAGAATGAGACAAAAGGCCAGCATGATAGCACAGTGTAAAGAATAAGACAAAAGTACCAATCCAGGTGGGCTTTTTCATGTCAAAGGAGAGATTAAAGGGAAAGAGGAAGATGGGGGAATACCTTTGTTTTAGGTTAATAGCTGCGTGTCATCTTACAGTAACTGAGCAATGTTAACTGGACCCCCGGTATCTTGGAAGCCAGAGTCTGAAAAGGAGTTCAGAGGACTTGGCAGGGATGATTGACCCAAGCAATGGTGAGGGATGCAAAAGGAAATTGGCTGCTGTTTCCAATGAGGCAAGAGAAATTCTGTCTAGAATTCTGGAGAATCCCTGGGAGTCTTTGCTAGTCATTTTGTCTAATCACCTAGTTACTGCAATTGAGAGGTGCCCTGGGCAGAAAAGCTTGGGACCCCTACTGGGAGGCTCCCACACAGCAGGAGCCCACCCACCCACCTTAGCATCTCCAAACATCTCTCCCTGTTCCTGAGGGGAAATAAACAGCCCCAACAGTCCTACCCAGATGCTCTTTTTGGTTTTGTTTGAAATTGCTAGGGCATTCTACTACGCACACTTTAAAGATTGAATCACAGAATCTCCAGGTTGGCAGTCACTTCAAAAATAATTCAGTTCCGAGATATCTAGAGGCCTCAAGCTCCCAGAGACAGAAAGTAAAATAGTGGTTGCCAAGGGCTGCGGGGAGGGGGTGATGGGTTTTGCAAGATGAAAAAGACTTCTGGAAATTGCTTGCACAATAATGGGACTATCCTTAACGCCCCTGAACTTAAAAATGGCTAAAAGCACAGTTTGATTTTACTTGTATTTTAAATTGTGATCATGTTTTTTTATTAGAAATGTAAAAGATAATACACACTGCATTTCAGTTCAAGCCATCGCCAATGCCCGTGTTTCATGCCACATCCTTTTCTATGATCTCTGTTCCATCCACACACCTGACACCCTCACAATGTCTCTGAACTGTGGGAGTGAGGAAGGCAAGACTGTGGTGGAAGGTCAGGACAAACAGGATGTGAAAAATGCACTCTCATGGCACTGAGGAACTAGTGGATGTTTGCGTGCACACACACATCACATGCACACACGGAACACATATACACAAGCACATGTACACACATGCACATGATTGTTGGGCATACTGTTGCCCTCCAAAAGCACTTAGACACCCAGGGGTCAGATGAGCTCAGAATCTGCCAGAGCTGGGTGCTTCGAGATTCCAGAGAAAAGTGGGTGCTCTGAGTGGAAGGGGTGGTGGTAAGCTGTTCAGGAGGGACATTGAGGGAAAACCCACCATCTCTCCCTACTCCTATTGAAGATGTCCAGGGCCCTAGGGATAAAACAGGGCATCATTGGGAGGTCATTTCCATGTGATTAGGAGCAATCTTGCTCACAGACCCACGTGGGTCACAACCACAAACAGTACCTTTTCTAATTTAAGTTTAAATTAAATGACCTTTAAAATTTTTCCTATTGGGTCAAAGGGGGCATTCTTCAAGGGCTTCCCCTGCAGCCAGCAGCTGCCATCTTGGGCAACACAGATCCAGAACATTTCCAACCACTGGGAGCTGCCCTGTTAGTAAACAAAGTGGTTTTGTCAAAGGAGAAAGAAATGGAAACTGCATAATACAAATTAACCAATTACTTTTTAACAACTGAACATTCTCCCAGCTCTGGGTGCGAGCAAAGCTTGATTGTGTTTTTATGCAGAAATGGCTTTTAAAGCTGGACGAGATGGGGGTTCAAGACAAGTGGAAGAGACAGAGAAATGATTTTCTAATGCCTCCTTCAAAGAGGCACAAATTGCGAGTTGATGGGATTAATGGAAGAAGGCAAACCCACCAGAGCGCAGAGCTTTTTTAGAAATGAAAGGAAGATATTTACTTAAATGGGAAAGAGAAGCAGCAACATGTTTACTCTTCACTGGATTCTTTCAAAGGAGAAGAAACAAAAGAGCAGCAACTAAAATGTGTTTAACTACAGTACACGCTTAGCAGACCAGACTGAAAGGAGAGAGGATGCGGGGGAATGAGATGCTATTTAACCCGTCTGCCTGACAAGAAGATTAAAGACAATTGAGCAAGGCCTAGAGCCTGGAGAATCAGAGCCAGTTCCTGTGCATTAGACCTGCCCTTGCTGCAATCTCCACCCAGAGGAAGCAGCTTCATTTACAGTTCATTCAAACTCATTCAAATGAGCATTGACACTCTCATTCCAGACCTAAAAGGTCAGAAGGACACAGAAACCTGGAGAGGAAAGACTATGCTCCAAGAAGTACTTTTTACTAGCATTTGAGGGACAGCCTCTTCCGGAGTCCATCTGAAATGGAGCCCCAATATGTATCTTTTAGTGACTTCTAGAGGATATTGATGATGCCAAAGAAACCACTCTTTGAGAACCATGTCTCAAGAGAGAAGTCCCAGAGAGGGCAGACAGCCCATTGTGGTGACATTCATGTGGATCTAACTGACCCTCCTTGATGGGGAAGGAATCAGAAAGTTTTGCCTCTCATGGATAAATATGCCTTTGTGAGGACATTGCAAAACTTAACAACTGCAACATTGAAACTCTCTTAAGTAAACATCTGTGTTCAATGATGGGGCCTATGCTTTAAAATGTCCACATCAGACCCCTTCCCATCTTTGACCAGTTCCCATCTTTGACAATATTATCTATCACTGGCATAATCATTGTGCAATGCAATTTAATACTCTTTTGCCAAGGAGTTAGTATGTTCCAGATGTCGAACACCTCAAAAGATCCAAAGCCTAAGACAGGCTAGGACATTCACTTAGGACAGGTGAAAGTCAAGAAAATACAATAAAAGGACCAGATCATAGGTGGATAAGTTCCAGCTTCACTATACACTCATTATGATACCTTTGCCCTTTGCACAGTAAAGTCACACTCACCCTACACCATGGCAACCCCAGGAAGTGCTCAAATATGGTTAGACTCTAAGTGACATCTTGATTCCAGAAAATGAGCATCCCAAAGGCCTTCTTCGAAATATCATTCATAATCCCCTTATTAAATTGCCCATGTCTATAGATATCTAATCTGGACATTTTGCAGAGATAGTGCTGTTCCCACACTGGCCATTCTGTGTGTGTCCTTTTGTCTAAGAACATGCTTTTGTGTTGCTCTCCTTAGGTTATCCCCCATGCTGATTCTGAATGTATTCTAGTCTTTAATAAACCCTTTCTTTACTTGATTTCTCTGACTTATGCCTGAATTTATCCCTGAGTGGGTCAAACAGACCTAGTCCCCAATCAAGACACATTCTATAATACACTGACTTTGATATTTTTTATTTTTATCATAACACCATGATTTACCAAGTTGTTCATAATACAATTGTTTCAGGCATTAAATATTCCAACATCAATCTCACCACCACCAGTGTGACCTTTCCATGACCAGTATCCCCAATTTCCCACCCACCACCCTCGCCTGTCCCCTTGCAGATACAAGTTTATTTTATATTGTTTATTCCAATGCAAAGGCAAATGGAGTTATCAAAACTCCAATAAAGGGTCAATTTCTTTTTTTTTTTTTTTTTGGTTTTTTGGGTCACACCCGGCAGTGCTCAGGGGTTACTCCTAGCTCCATGCTCAGAAATTGCTCCTGGCAGGCACGGGGGACCATATGGGACACCGGGATTCGAACCGATGACCTTTTGCATGAAAGGCAAATGCCTTACCTTCATGCTATCTCCCGGGCCCCTAAAGGATCAATTTCTAATAGTTGCTCTATCTCTATTGGTGTTACTAAAGTCACTATCTAAAGCTTAATTGGGGTGTGATTGGTGCTAGTTGAGCCTTCTGTGTTACTATTTATGCTCACTGAGCTTCATGGTCTTCATGGTCTTCTATGCAACTTGCCCATAAGATTTGCTGTACTCTTGTGCTGACACTACCATGAAGTTCTGAAGTGCTGTCTGCTCAGTCCAGGAACTATAGATCTGGAATAAATTTGGTAGCTTGACAGTTAGATATGGTTAAATTATGGACTTGACTGTGGCTTGCTGTGCCTTTCTGCAAAAGGGGAATCTGCCCGCCCCCATTCTCAGAAGGCCCCAGAGTTTTCAGCCCAAACTAGATTACCTGCAAAGAGTCGGTGGCCATCATTTTCTCTTCGTGCTTAGTAGTGGAGTGGGGCCATTGTTCTGCCAGGAAGATCACAGAGCTACAAAGATGAGTGGAGAAATTGCAGAACCGCGGCTCTTCAGTGGAGGTTCACTTCTGAGCTCTGAGCTGATTAACACTATAGATGGCTGAGAGACCCTGCTCTGAGTTGATATGCAGCAAATTCAGGACTGTGACAGCTCCACTTCCATCTAATTGGATACTCTCATCTCGGACCCTGGGTTGCATGTCAGTCATCATGAATTCACCATGCTTATTTCCAACAGGGTTTTTGGAGACATATATTCTACATTCTACAATCTGAATGACTCAGTGACAGTTTCTCTTGTCTCTGATCCAGGTAGGACATACATAGCATTCTCTCCTGGATCCGTTTTTTTTTTTTTTTGAGGGGGTGGGGTTTGTTTGTCTTTGTTTTGGGGTAACACCTGGTGGGGCTCAGGGATCACTTATGGCTCTGCACTCAGAAATTACTCCTGGGGATTGAACTTGCATCAGTCATGTGCAAGGCAAATGCCTTACCTACTGTGCTATTACTCCAGCTCATCCTGTGTCAGCTTTAAAGTTAATCTCCAAATGATTTTTTTCCTGGAGTTCTCTGCAAATATAAAAATTAATCTGGATGTTGTCATAAGAAAACCTTGAATGTTGACAGTTGTCTTATAGTCTCGTATATTTTTCTGTAGCTTCTCCTGTTCAGAAAGGTATATCCATCTCTGAGTAGGATCTTGGATTTCTGCATCTGACCTTGATTTTTTTAAATATAACATAAAATTAAAATATTACAAATCTCAACTTTTGGGCTGTAGATGTCTTCCTGCTTAAATTTTATGCCTGAGTGGCTGACTTTCGTGCCCAAGTGTCAGTCCTGGTGGTAAGACTAACAAAGGAACTCCCATTTTCTCACTCCTGAGTGTCAGAGAAATGGGTAAGTTGTCCAAGATGGCACAGTATGTGCAGAGCCAGAACTTTGATTTTCAGGTTTCTATCTGCTCAGCCACAGTTTCTCAAATGGATACCCTCTGATATATACTTGTTCCCACTGCACACAGGACTCCTCTAGCTGGGATGAGCAAGCGATGAACTATACCTCCAGGAGGGAAGGGAGTTGCTTAATCCTATCTGCCAACACCCCCAAGATATGCCAGAGAATCTTCCTTCTGTCTCTAGGAGGTGTCCAGCTAAGAAGAGACAATTCACCCTGAAAAGTAACAATCAGATCCTGTAGCCTAGACAAGGTGGAGGTCAATGCTAACATTCATTAACTATTTACCGAGCTCTAGGCACTCTGCCCATATCTCATCTGAGCCTTAAAGCAAATCTGGGCAAGAAGGTACTTCTAGCCTTCTCATTTGCAGTTGAAAGATATCAAGTTTAGGAAAGCACATCCATCCACAGTTGCAAGGGAAGTAAAGAAAAATCCTGGATTCCAATTCTTGCCCATTCTGATGAGACCCCAAGCATAAAGAATAGAAGACCCTAACGTTAGCAAAATTCCCATAGAATCTATATTAATTCTCTGCAAGGACTTTTCCAAGTTTTGTTTTTTTTTTTTTTTTCAGTCAAAGACTGATTGTGCACCTACTGTAGGTGCTGACGATTAAACTATTCCCAGGTCACAATTGTAGACCTCTAGGTTTGTACAGATTCTTTCTTCCAGGCACACAGGAGAAGCTGATTCTGATTCTTCATGGAAATGTCCAAATCACTTTTTCTTTCCAAAAAATTAAAAGGAAAAAATAACAACACATTTTTAGCAAGAAGAAGATGCCAGAAGGTAATTGCTTTGCAAATTACTGAAAGTTATAAACGGATCAATGATTTTCTCCAAAGTTGGAATCAACTGTAATTAGCAATTTGCAAATCCTACCCTGAGCCCTTTGCTGCCCACAATGGAGTGGGAGGCACCCAGGGCAGCCATTTATATTCATTTGGAGAAGACAGGGTGGTGAAGCTCACCAAACGGGGTTTGCAATCTGTGACTGACTGAAAGCAGAAGGGAGCAGAGCAAAGCTTTGTCCTGCCTAAAACTGGAGCCAGGCTTGCAGGTGCTACTCAAAGTCCTTCTACCAAATCCTGCAGGTGCTACTCAAAGTCCTTCTACCAAATCCTGCCTTGGTCCCCAACATGAACTGGCACGAAAACAGCAAAAGACAATCTTTATCAGATGTGACTCCCTCGTGTCTAACATGGGGGTTGGGAGAAGTGTGGGAAAACTTATGGCTGTCATTTTTTGGGGGGAGGAGGAGTACACTCAGTGATGCTAAAGGGTTTCTCCTGACTATGTGCTCAGAAATCGCTCCTGGCTTATGGGATGCCAGGGGATCAAACTTCGATCCATCCTTGGTCAGCGCTTCCAAGGCAAACACCCTACCGCTTCTACCGTTCCAGACCCAGATGCCATTTCTAAATGAAAGTGTATGTCTGAGGAGTTGATCTGGAGGAATGAGCACCAGCTGAGGCATCTGGAGACCAGAGGACTTGTCCTATCTCTGCACTTCCGGCCACAAGACCTTGAGCCAATCACAGCACTTCTTGGATGTGGGGTTCTTCATTTGTAAAAGAAGTGGATTGGAGGGAGAGGGATAACACAGTGGGGAGGGAGTTTGCCTTGCATGTGATTGACTTGGGTTCTATCCCCAGTTTCCCACATGGTCAGCCAAACACCACCACTGAGTAAAGAGCCAGGAATAACCCCTGAGCACTACCAGGTGTGGCCCAAAAACATAAACAACAGCAACAACAGCAACAAAAAACAAAAGTGGATTAGATGTGATGCTCCTTACATGAATACATGTTCGTTCATTCATTCAGTCATTCATTCATTCTCTACATGTACTTATTCTCTCTACTATGTAATATGGTTCAGCGATAGGGATATAAACCAAAACAAAAGGTATTTCCATCATCAGAAGCTCTCAGTTTGTCAAGAGCAAAGGATATATGTACCCAATATCCAGTTCACCTGTAAACAGGTTCGTCTCTTCCCACAGCCCAAAATCCGGAAGGCTTCTTAGAGGAGTTGACATTTGAATTGGCCCTCAAAGACTAGTTCTAGACTTCATTTTCAAACAATTCCATGTGTGGACACCAAAGGTTCAAAACAGTATGTCTTGGAGTTTCACAAACACATTATTTGGGTTACTCTTGGCTCTGCACTCAGGAATTATTCCTGGCAGTGTGTAGAGGGGTGCTGGGGACATTCATATGGGATTTCAGGTCAGCCTCTGGCAAGGCAAGAGCCCTATCTGCTGTACTATCTCTCCAGTCCCACATGCATCATTTGGGGGCACCTATGAAATAACCATTCTTGAGCCCACATCCCTCAGAGTAGGAGCATTTCGAAAAGGACTGAGTGACTTCGGCTGTTGGTGGGTAGATCACTTTCTAAGAAAGAATGCCAATTCTTTTTTATTTTATATGGATTATTAAAGTGATAACCTCACAAGGGCAGTTTTCAGATACTTGACAAAAATAACAAACATTCCATTTGAGAACAATTCTTGAATATTCCATCCCTCTTCCAAAATGTCAGTCATCAGCTGCTCCCATCATAGCAGTGGCCCCTCAGACCACAGAGAGTTTTGTCAGAATCGAGGGTGGCTGCTCTTTGCATTTATTTCCTGCAAAGGGCCCATGGCTCAGCATCCACTCAGTAGTGCTCAGGATGCAGGCTGTGGGTATCCCTAAGCGGCCCCTTCAGCCCTGGCTCTCCTGCTCCCTCCTCCATGTTAATGATTGACTCCAGGACTAAGAGGTCACATCAACCTAAATATCACTTCCTCAGAAAGGCTTTCCTCATCTAGTACCACTGCTGCCCCTCAATCTCACCCTCATCACCATCTTCACTGAAAACGCCCTTTAAATGGTGGCCCCCAAAACATCAAGCCTCATTCCTTTGAATCTGAACTGGCCCTATGACTTGTTTCAGTCAAAGAGCATGAAGAGAGAATGCCGTGCCTTAAGAAGGCCCAGAAGCACGCTAGAGAGATAGTACAGTGGGCAAGGTGCTTGCCTTGCATGTGTCTGGCCTGGGTTTGATCCTGACACCCCATATGGTCTCCTGAGCTCTATCAGGAATGATCCCTGAGCACAGACCAGGAGTAAACCTGAGCACTACTGACTGTGCAATTTCCTCACCCCCATCCCCAGTAAGCAGCCTGGAGCCTCCATGTAGGACATCTAGTCCCCTCCCAGAAAGCTTCGGGGGAATTTATCTGAAGAGGGAGCAACCCTCTACTGGCTAACTCCACAGCCACAAGGAATCTCTCCCAGGAAACTGAGTCAAACCACAGGGTCCCAGCCCTGTCCAGGGCCAGCATTCATCCTGCAGTTTCTAATTTAGGGACCAGGTATTTCTTCGGACCAGTTCAAGGCAAATGATACCTGCCACCACTGCCCTCTATCGGTCTGTCACTCTTGCTTTCATACCAAAGTACAAAAGAACAAAGTTACCTCTGACTACCTCTTTTGGAAGTGGGAAAGCTCATCTGCTCAGTCCTAACTCCCAGCACCTAAACACCCTTTTGGTGCAGAGCAGGAGACCTGGATATTGACAGAGTGAGTTTAGGCTGCTCAACTGGACCCAGGACCGGACCAAGAGAAAACTGCAAGACAGTGACCTCTTCCACAAAGCCCAAGTCTGGAAGAGGCATTGGCTTTCTGTGAACAAACTTTCTACCCATCAAAGCAAAACAGCAAGAGAAAAAGTTTGTGCTTGTTCAGCAAACAGACAACACTGCAGAGCCTGGGGTCACAGGAGCAGCCGAGCAGGCCAAATGGCCCTGCCACCCATCCTCCCACAATCCCAGAGCCAATATATATCTGTGTAGCCTCTGCCATGACCCCCTGCCAGACATAGTACACCTGCCTAGGTTGGCCCCTCCTGCAGAGTTCTGTGGGGGAGGGGGGAGGGAGGATGTGAACAGTGACCACACGTAGGACCAAGAGAAACCATGTAGAAAAAGTGCCCTCTCCTATTTTGCTCAAACAGTTCCCAGAGTTCAAGCCCTCTCCCACCTTTGTGTGTTCATGGGCTTGCTTGTCTCTTCTGCTCTATATGTGTATGTGAAGGCCTGGCAGTGCTTTAGTGGCACAACTCCCTGCTACTAACAAAGCAGAATAAGATGTTAGAATATACTCTACCAGAAACCCCAGAACTCCCAAGTCAGTGGGCAGTGGGAGTTTTAAGGAGATCTTGTCAACTTCCTTATCTGAGCTTTTTTTAAATGTTCTTGTCTCCCCTTGAATGAGAAATCTTTCAGCCCTTTTCTGAAGGCTCAATTAGGTGGTGCATTTAAAGCAGAGGTTTTCACACATTTGAACACACTGAATCATTCAGAGGGCTGATTTTTAGCCCTAAGTTTAAGTAAATCAGGCATGAGGCCCAAGGAGTCAAACTACCAGCAAGTTCCAGATGATACTGATGCTGCTGACCAACAGGCCTCACTTTGCAAACCACTGGAACCTGAACATGTACAGACATGCTCAGGTTATCCACAGGAGGCACCCAGAGTTTCCCTGAAGTGCCTCAGTCTCTAGTCAGTGGAAAGCTTCATATCATTTTAAAGCTGTGACAGCTTCCAGGAATCTGTGATGAAACAGCCTCATTATGAGTGGTTGAGAGGAGAGGAGACTCATCCTTGCAGGTTCTGAAATCCAATCGAAGCAACCATGAGTGTGGGGAAGAGAGAAGGCTCAGTTTTTTTTGAATTCACAAGCCAGGAGCATTACTTCATTACTCATCAATCAAGAAAGACTCAAAGCCGGAGTGGCTTTTAATGCTAAGCAGTCATTGGTGTACTGGAATCTTGGAAACAACCCCCAAAAAACCTTCTCTCTCATGCCTTGAGCTTTAAGGTCCATGAATTTGGTGCAACAGAAGCACAAAATTTCAAACTCTGAGGTCTTAGTTCAGAGCTGTAGGACAGGCATCCATTGAGTCAGAAGTCTAGAAATCGTCAGTAAACATGATCCCAAGAGGAAAGTAGATTCTACACACTTGATGAATCCTTCTCTAGGGTGTCTTCCAGTCTTTTGGGGAATACAGAGGTTGGGGGAGAGGAAGGTGGTAATCAGAGTTCAATGGGAATAGAGTTGCCATCTAGGAAGATTAAGCAGTCCTGAGGACAGATGGCCACATGGCAGTAGGTCACTTGAATGTACTTAATACTATAGAACTGTCCACTTAAGCCTGGTTGTTAATGTCTATTGGGCCACAATAAAAAAAAAGTAAAGCTCCCTCAAGGAAATAAAAGTGCAGTCAATGAGCTAAATTGCATCTGATTAATTATAAATTATCTTGAGAAGCTTGTCATACTATATTGGGTGGAGTGTGGACAAGATCTCCAGTATAATTAGGAGACAATATTACTTGAGAATATGAAGCCCCTTTTGCTCCTATTTGGGGAACTCTCTAGGAAATATTTTGATCTAAATGAGAGTGATCATAAGTAACACACACACAGGTTACACACACACACACATACACACACACACACATACACACACACACATTCCCTTAATGGCCTCTGCTAGGACATATGGCTACAAAGATTTGTTGAACATTCTTGCTGCCACATTCTGCTTCTGATTCTTTGCCCTGGAAAAAGAAACCTGTCTGGCAACAGCAAACCCAATGTCCAGCACCTCGGTGCATGGTTGAAGTAAACAGTAGAAGCTGAGGAAACTGCAAATCTGACAACATTAATGACTCCTCTTGCACTGGGCATTTTATTTTTACTTATCTATTTTTTTTTTGTTTTTTTGGGCCACACCCAGCGGTGCTCAGGGTTACTCCTGGCTGTCTGCTCAGAAATAGCTCCTGGCAGGCACGGGGGGCCATATGGGACACCGGGATTCGAACCAACCACCTTTGGTCCTGGATCGGCTGCTTGCAAGGGCCCCACTTATCTATTTTTTTTTTGGTGTGGGGCCACACCTCATGACACCCAGGGGTTAATCCTGGTTCTGCACTCATAAATTACTCCTGGCAGTGTCCAAGGTAGCAGATGGGATACCAAGGATAAAACCTGAGTGACAACATGCAAGGCAAGCATCCAACCACTATTGCTACAGTTCCTACACAGAGCTTTTAAACTTTTTCCACTCATGACATCTTTTTTGTCCAATAATTTTTAAGCATATAATTAGGAAATAAAATAGCTTACTGATCATAAGGAACAAAAAAGATATTCTAAAACAAATTCTTAGGCTATTTCATAAGCCCTGTATTCTGTTAAAGCAGCCTCACAGAGGGAGAGAAGGGTCCCTGACCACACATCATTGACTCCTTTTCAGGATGGGGGCCAGGTCCTGCCCCATTGGAGGCCCCAGAACTCTGCTCCCCTACCCCTACCTACCTCTGTCTATGCATGTTTAAATGGTGCTGGTTATGACTTATCTAGAGGCAAACAACCACTGCAGCACCGACCTAGTAACCTGAGATAACTCAGTGCCTTATCATCTTAGTGGCACAGTTGTGGGAGTGCATGACCTATGCATGCAGCTGCACAGCATCTCTGAAGTTCACAGTACTGACATTCCAGTAGGAACACAGACAATTAGATGGAAGAGTTGTATAAAGTCCCAATAAGCTCATTTAGTGAAAACAATAACATAGAAGGTTCAATTAGAACTTAGCAGGTCAGCAGATCCTCAGACAAGAACTTCAGAACACCATTATGAAATATATGTTGTAGCAAGCAATATAAAGCAAATTATGTTGTACCTTCCAAGGAGGCAGGCTGGGTGATGGGTGGGTAACTTGGGATAGTGATGAATGAAAGTTCACAGTGATGGTGGAATTGGTGTTGGAATATTGAAATCTGAAATGACTGAATTATGAACCACTTTGTAAATCACTGTATTAGCATGGTACGTATTTAAATAAAGTTTCAAATGGGAAAGAAAGAAGTTCAATAAATTCCAGGAGGTTTTGGCTGGAGGACTGAGTTTCCAGTTTTATCTACCTCCTTCCCTTTAAGGAGCTAAAGCAGTTTACCCCTGAGTGAAAACAATACCCACTTCTGCTTCTCCGGTTCATAACAAGGATCCATCAAGCCCCATTTTAAACTCTGCTCAGCAAAAGCATGGCTGAAGTCTCCAGATTCCCCTCCTCTTCCTGATTCTTTTTCACCTACTGAATTGCAACCACAGATGAGGCATTTAATTGTTTATGGTCAGGCCTCTTTCCCGGCCATAAATATCTCGATAGATGCAAAAGGTTTCTGTATTGTAGCAGAGACCGTTGGGTAAGAGGCTAGCATTGTCACACCCTGAGGGTGACTGTGATTCTCAGAGTCCACATCTCTGCTCAGAGTTTAAAAAAAACTGAATAAAGGAGAAAGAGCTAAGAAGCAGACATTGGGGTGGCATGCCTATGCCCTGCACAAGGCTGGCTCACAGCTGGTGCTCTGAAGGAGACCTCTCCCCTGGAGCCCGGTTCTCACCCCTGTCTGTAAATTAGTCTGCTAAGAGCTTTGCCAGAGATCCTGGGGCGCAACTGAAGCAGCTCTTCTTTTAAAACTCCCCTAGCTTCCTCCCTAGAGTAAGTAGCCCACTGCTGCTTTCCACAAATGTTTAAGAAGTGCTCAATATATGGATTGAGATGCAGAAATCTGGGATCAATGTGATTGACAAGAGGGACTATTCCTTGCGGGCATCATTATTTGTAAGTTCCATTTTAATCATAAGAAAAGCCCCATAGGATACTAGGGAGCTTTTGAGGAGCATTCATGGAGCTGCCAAACTCTGGGTCTAAAGGCCAAGGATCTCAAAAGTGTTCTAGTAATGATCCACCGTCCCCATCAGTGTCTCCTCGTGTCCACAGACTCCTTATTAGGGAAGAACCATTTTCTTACAGATGTACCTCATTTGCTGCATGGAAAAAAAGAGAGGGTCATAGAACTTTGGAAGTGTTGAGGAGCCCAGTGGTGTATAAAGAACTGGGTGGTTACTAAATCTGACCCCAGAGTCATATAATTAGTGAACAGGATAGAAACCTCATTAACTACAAAAATCCGTAGTGGAAAGAGAAAGAGAAGGGGGGGCTGATGGGAAAAGCAGTTGAGTGGCCAAGAGAAGGTAAGGGGAGCAGAACAGTTTGTGAGGCTAGAACAGGGAAGAAGAATCATGGACTCTGACAGCTCCCACTCACTTACACCCCCTGGCTCTTTCTGTAAGAGTAAGTTGAGGTTCAAGACAACCCATAGGCACCATGGTACCGGTGGTGTTACTGAGTCCTCTTGGTTCCATGCTCCATGAATAAATACACATGGTCCTCAAAGATTTAAAGGCAGGATGCAGAATAAAGCCAAGCACCCAAAAAAGCTTGGACCTCAGCTGGCTTTTGTCCCTAATGCTTGCTCCCCAAATCTCAGCTCTCTCTTCAACTCTGCCCTTTGGAGATCTTGCCTTTGACCTGAAGGTCAAAGCACTTATTGCTGCCATATGCCAGGACCAAAGGAGGAATCATACCTAATGCATCAGTTTACATATGTCCTCCTCTTACTTGCTCAGCGTTCTGGGCTACAGAGACACAGAATACGGTCTGGTGAAAGACTGAATATGATAGGATGAATGAGTGAACAAATGGACAAACGGAAACTGTTCATTGCAAATAGTTACTATGAATTGCAAATTAGCATTTCATGAAGCAACATCATATAAGGCACTGGGCTAAGAGGTCAAAGGTCACCGTCATGTCTTGGAGCAGCCTAAAAACTCAGCATATTTAAACAGATGGATCAAGTGGCCTGTTATTGTGGAGCTGAAGTCTGTGGCCACAGTTGCCTCCCTCATCATTTGATGAGCTCAAAGTCTACCAGAGTAGCTAGGTAGATAGAAGCATAAGGAGAAGGACATAGAACATGGCAGTGTCCCAGTATGGGGGAACAAAATAGAGAGAAGGATCCAGAGGGAGAGGCCAGAGAGTACCCTGTAGCAGTATGAGGTGGTGGTCCCAAAACTTAGTGGCTGCCCTTTCAGAAGAATCCATATGCTTTGGGACAGTTTGTTAAGGTTTGATTTTGATTTTAGAGATGGAACAGGAGCTGTTTTGAGCATTATGAACCAGAAAGCAAGAGCAGAAACATTGCCCTGAAGACAAGGCTACATGCCATGTTTCACAGATATACTAATCATTTTTATCCCCCCTAAACCAGCAGCAGCTGAGAACAGCATGCTGGGTATCTCTCAAATGTGTTCAGAACACAGCAGAAGCTTTGCCAAGGATTAGGGGTCCTGTGGGATCAGAAGTGATGTGAGCCTGGAAAGCATCGATGGGTAATGCCAAGACCACCATTTAACCCAAGGAAGTATGTGTTAAAAGCTGGAGGAGGAGAAAATAATGGGCCTGATTCCCTATCTGACCCTTTTAGGACTAGCCCTCTTTTCTTTCAACCCAAATGACCCAGTGAAATGGCAAACAGAAGAACAATATATAAAATTTGCAAATCAAAATGCAAGTAATTGATTCTGTGGCCAGAGGCCACCCTCTCTCTGAATGAGCCTCAAGATTGATGAGAATCTTTGCTTTAAGTCTAAGCGTGGCCTCTAGCCTTAAGAGCATGGGAGGAGGGAGTACCCCACAGTCTGTCCACAGGAGTTCCACATCCCCATGCCTTGCAGACACCTAGATGGTGGCTGAGTTGGGAAAATAGTTAAGTCCCAGTCAGGCTTCTCCAGAAGAGAAGAGAGCAGGCAAGGCAGTGCCCAGAGGCTTCACAATCAGGCCCAAAAGGCGAATTAGTCTGTCTAAGATCCACAGGGGAAATACTGACAAACTTAATCCACAGCAAGGCCTGACCCCTGGGTTGGAGCCACATTTCTACAGCAGGTGGACAGAGCAAGGGCACATTGTGATTCTCCAGCATTTAGCTGCCAGCCCTACTCCCACAGAGCACCTCAGTCCTCCTCCCAAAGAGCACCTCAGCCCTCCTCCCATAGAGTCCTTCAGAAATGGGGTGATAGATCTAGATGAGCTGGAGTCTTGCTGCCTGGGACTCAAATTCATTCAGTCTAAAGAGATTCTCTGGTGCCAGACAACTGCAAAGGGCCCTGGGGAAGCAACCTGAGAGTAAAGTCTACCAAAGCTCTCCAAAGTAACCAGAGGAAGCAAATTCAGCCATTGGTGAACCTTTGCTTTTCCTCCAGCAATAGCCCAAGAGCCTGGAAGCACCCAGTTCTTAAGCTGGAAACTAATTTAATTCTCTACCCTGGTTCTGATCTTCCTAACCATGAGGATGAGAAGAATGCTCTGATTGTGAAGACTGACAAGTGACTGGCTAAAATATATGATGTAGGGAACACAGAAGTACTTGAGACTTGACATGAGCTGTAGAATAGAGGACTGAATTCGAAAAGGGTGACCTTGAAGGCCATGGTCCTCTAAATTAGAGGCCATAAAAAAGGGATGTGAATAAAAAGGTGCTTAGAACAATGTCTGGCACATGTAGGCACTCTGTAATTATTAACTTTTATTAGGAACAATAATCCAAATAAGATTTAGAACTGATTGCTCACTTAATGGCCTTTAGGAAGTGTTTCCCTTGCTGTCCCCATTTGAGTGACAGAGGGGACTGTACACAGGGAATGTCAGGGAATATGTGTCCCATTTCTATCCAGACAACACACCCAAAACATAAATGTTTCTATGCTTCTTTTAGTTTGGGCCTACTGGTGTC
>PVKC010004816.1:0-23973 GCA_004027635.1 Crocidura indochinensis
CCCCAATTCCATTTTCAGCTGAAAAGTTGACCATATGGCTTTCCCTCGAGCAGGATTTTGGTAAAAATTAGATTTTCATATACAATCATATATGCTCTTTTAGATGATCCTCCTTGCCAATGGGCTACTGAGAAAGCCTAGCCTCTCTTTTAATATAAATTCAATTAAAATAATTTTTTCTGTTGCTGATTTGGAAGAGACAATGAAACCATGGATATATGCAACATTTTCATAAAATGTTTGCTCTTCCTGTTAAAGAAATTATGTTAAGCCGGAGAGATCGCATGGAGGTAAGGCCTTTGCCTTTCATGCAAAAGGTCATCGGTTTGAATCCCTGCATCCCATATGATTCTCCTAGCCTGCCAGGAGCGATTTCTGAGCTTGGAGCCAGGAGTAACCCCTGAGCACTGCCGAGTATGACCCAAAACCAAAAAAAAAAAAAAAAAAAAAAAAAAAAAAAAAAAAAAAAGGAAAAAAAAGAAATTATGTTAAAAATTTGAAAATGGGGAAACCCAGAGAGATCAATTAAGTTTTCTAAGTGGAAGGGGCAAAGAGGATATTTCTATTGCCCATATACAACCAGAGGTCTCATGGTTTTAAATCGGCTGTAAATTAGGAGGAGTAACATTAGTTGAGTTATATAGAGAAAGAATACCTTCTTTGTTTTGCTAATTTTCATAAGCACACATTTAGTGTTTACATTTTTGGTGACCACATGGGAATTTCAATGGGACAGTGTGTAACATAACCAAGAGGTTAGCATCCACTTGTTCTAGAGCCCATATACATACACACTGGAATCATAAAATCTACTCTTTCCAACTTTGGAAAGAAACAAGTAAAATGTTTTCTGGCCCATGAGAGGGGGTGCAATCTAAAAATAAGACTTTGGAGGGAAATTCTGAAATTGAACCAAGAATGCTGAGTACAAGGGTTGATATTTGCAGTCATTTAATACTCTCTCTGGACACTAATACTGCCCAACTCTAAGAGCAGTGGTCACCCACTGTTTGCACAGTTAGAGTCCTGGTTATATTTTTTACTGTCTTCTTCATGGCCTTTGGAACACTGGTTTGGACTTCCTGTATTCACTCCATGTTCTTACTTTCTGTCTCCTTCACAGCAGTGGGCATCAGCTAATATTAAGAATAATAAAAAATGTTGCATCCTTGGGAAGTAGTGAGTGGGCAAAAGTCACTTCCACAGACAAATAGAAAAATATGGGAGGAGAGAGAAAAGCAATGGAATTTGGTTGAGGAAAAAGAAAGAAAATAAGTATATTCTAGTCTTCTGGGAATTAAATTTGACAAACTCCTGACTTAATTAGGAAATTCAAGCCTCCCAATACTTGATTTTGTGTGTATAAGAGAATAGTATCTCAGGAAAGAACTGCCAGGCTTTCATGAAAACATTGGATGGTTGTCTGCTTAGGATAATTTAGTTTTTGATTTAATGTTTCTGTATTTTCCTGTGTCAGTGGACTCCGCATAAATGAGTCAATTTTGAACATATAAATAGAGTCTCATTCCTTAATGTATAAGGTCATAGATGTGTGACTTAAATCCCCAGGATGACAGATAACATTGAATTAAGTGAACACCTCTTTAAAATTCAAAATTATCAGGTAAAAATAGATGGAAAATCGTGTTTAATTTATCATTTCCTCATAAAACTCTCAGCTAATGGGATCAATATTTTGCTAAGAGGAATTAACAGGACTCAGAGTTCTAGGACATTTGAGCAAACAGATCTGTGACCTGAACAGAGCAGAATTTCAGGGTGAAAATAAAATTGATAGGGGGAGATCATATCTCCGTGGCTTATGGATTGTTCCCTAGCTACTTTTACTTTTTTTATCCAAAGATATGGGTTTAAAACTCTATACAATTTATGTATTCTGAAACATTTGGGGCTATGATCCCAAGGAAACTGCTCACAGTAAATCATTAATTTATTCCTGGCACAGATAATCATACTGCCACATACTTATTGTTACTGTCCTTTGACCACTTGGAGAACCTTCATGCACCCTAGAGCCTCCTGAAATGGTAATGGTAATTACTTCCATTAATTAGTATAGTATTTCAATGTAGATGAAACTGGTGAGGCTGAATCCCATGTGAGTAGAGCATTTACAAATTCAAATTCATTCACGAGCCACTTCAAGGGGAATAACTTTATTTTAGGTGGGAGTGCAATATATATATATATATATATATATATATATATATATATATACATCTATCTATCTATCATCTATCTATCTATCTATCTATATATAAGATTAGGGCAAAGTAGGGTGTGTGCTCTGTTTAGGGAAAAGCAGAGTGTGTGATTTGTGTGTTTAACTACATCTCCCCTTTTCTGTTTGCTAAACACAAAAATAATGAAATGGGTTATATAAGCTGCATTCTCTATATGTACTACTTTTCTCCATAAGATGCAGAATCCTGGAATCACTAGTATCAGTACTGCCAATAGCATGTGTATCCAGATAAATTATACCTAGATAAGAGCTCATTGAAAAGTGGTACAAATGGCTGTTATTTTGCATAGGCACAGTAAGAGCAGGATAAAGAACTTTTAAATTAGTTTTAGATTAAAGCAAAGTGGGTGACCTTTCTCAGAAACATTTGGTCATATCTTTCAACTGCAGGCTTAAGGACAGTATTTATTTGGTCTAATCCCAGAGGGCACTTCTTCTAGGTCTAGGAGAAAGAAATTTTCTTTCTGTCAATGGCTGTTGTGTTAAGACATCACACTTGAACTCTTGGGTTCTCTCATGTCCCATGTCATTGCCAGAGTGGCACAAAGTCTGCCCTGGTTCCATCTAAGGCCTTTAGTGGGATTCACATTTTGGGGGGATATTGGCCAATCTCAGAGCAACTGAAGCTTAAGTCAAACTAATATGACAAATATTCAGGGTACATTTGAATTTTGAAGTTCTTAAATCTACATGATGGGGATTCCCTTACCATCTTTCAGTAATATATCTTATTTTATTTCATCTCTGCACAAAAGAAAATAAAACAGTTATTGCTACAGCATACTTGATACATAAAAAGATTCAGGAGTGGGTGGAGAACTTTGGAAAGTGAATTGGTGTAAGCAGGGGGGGCTATAGTGGAGAGGATGCACTAGGTCCATTGGGGTATTCTATTAGGAAACCAGAAGAATATGACCTAGTTTTAGTTTCCCTCAGTTGATGCCATTCTCCACTATTCTTGATTCATAGGAATAATAACAACATTGTTCCCCAAGAAATACAAATAAAGAAATACACATATCCATTTTTTTTTCTGTAATCAAGTCCAAGATACATGGTTCTAGAACACTACTTCAGCTAACAAGGTAATCTGTCAGTTATGGAGAACTATCTAACAATATTGTTCCCCAAGAAAAACGCATAAATAAATGCACATTTTAATTTAAATATGTTCTTATTCATCACCTTATTTAGTGTGGCCTCAGAGTCTTTTGAAGTTGGAAAAATTTATTAATTTCTCTTTATTTTCAAGAGAATAGATGGAAATTTTTGAAATTAAATGAATTTCTATAGTCTTTTCAGATGAGAAAAGCATTTAGTACTAGAATCCAGATTTATGAAAGTTCTGTGGGTAATAATGTTTAAATAGGAACTATGGATGGATGGATGGAAGGTCTTAATTTCCTAGGAAATTATCACACAGGCTTCTCTGGGTTCCAAGTATTCCAGGTACCACGAAAAGTTCAGCTAAACTTCTAAATATCAAGGGAGGGGTACTCATTTGTTTGTATAATTCAAGAGTTTGGGAGTACTGAGAGGCATACCTGGATACAAATATCAATTATCTTGTCTGAAATATGTTTTTTTTTATCAAATGTTTTTATCAGCATAAATAAATTCCTATGTTGTATTTAATTTTTAGTCAAAAATGCCCTCTGTAATATAAAGGTGGGAAACTGCCTTATCAGCTTTATAATCTTCTGATGTCAAAACAGCAATAAAAGAAAGTTCTCTTTACTCCCAGAACTTCAGCAAAAATCCTGACATTGATGTCTTGTCCTGGTGTGGGTCATATGCTAGCAAATATCATAGAGGCACAAACACTATTATTGATTGGTTTCTGGACTTTCCATCAAGGCAAGGAGGGCTGCTCTGATGACTTACATCCTCAGTGGAGAAAGAGTAATTTCTCAATGGGATGTCAAGAAATTATTATTGGGTGGGAGAAGAGATATTTGACAAGATAAAAACTGCATATGCTGTGTAGAAGAGAGCTATGTACAACTCATATATCTGGCCTACTGTCCTTATCAAAAGTCAGACTAGGGAACTTTATCCTACTTCCTCTGTTCTATCTGACTACTAACACACATCTATTCTGACCATGCTGCTTTTCAATTGCTCAAGTGTCTAGACTACTTTTTTCTTCCTTCTCACTCTTGACTTTGTTATCCTTTAAATTTCAGTTTAAGTGTCACTTCAAATGCAAGTTGTCATGGACCTTGGACAGGAATAGAATACTCCTGCTCACACTCCACTCCATTCATATGCTTATCTAACTCCCTACCCCCCCCCCCACTTACTCAAAGTGAGGCTTTAGATAAACAATTAAGTTTAGATAACATTCAAATGGTGAGAACTCTCCTCCTTGATACTACTTGAGAAAGTCTCTAAAACTCTCAGGAATTCTCTTTCTCTGTCCTATCTCTCTCTGTGTTTCTGTCTCTTTAAAACATACACACATACACACACAAACACACACACAACACACATTTCTAATCTCATTTTCTTCCTCTGGCTGTTTCTGATTGCCAGTCAGAAAGAAACTACTTGCCAGTGCCAATTGCATTGCCACCTTGATTGTGTACTTCTGGATACTGCCACAGATAAATAACAAAGTCGGCTAGTAATTTTATTTTATTTATTTATTTTTGTATTGTTGTCATGTTTTTCTTCCTTTTCCCTCTCTGCTCTTAAACTGATAGATATAGCCTCTAGAAGGACCCCTCTCATTTTCTGCTTGTTTGATTTCTGGCCCCATTTTATTATTATTTTTTTCTCTTTTCTTCAAACAGAACCACACAATTTGAGCCATCTTGCTACACCTCACAAATGGAGGGGGAAATAATGGAGGGTACCAAGATCAAACAATCATATGGACATTAAGTAGAAATGAAAAAAGGATCAAACTTAAACACCAAATCCAAAGCTAATGACAACAGAATCGATACCCAATTTACAACATACTAGACACAGAGAAGACCACCAATACTATTAGCCTGAGGGGTAAAAGAGTGGGATATGGGAGGCATGCTGGGAACAGGGGTGGAGGGAGGATAATATTGGTAGTGAGAACACCACTGATTCAATATCACTATGTACCTAAAATACTACTGTGAAAGATTTGTAATCCACTTTGATTTAAAAAAGAAAAAAAAGACTAGTGCTCTAAGCAATTTCAACTCGATGCTCAAGTTTTCCTGGACATGAGAAGCATGGCTCTCTGGCTCCAAATATGATGATATATTTAATTGTGCTCTAATATTAATCAACAAAAATGCAGATAAAAACTTAGTGTTTATTTTCTTTTAAATTCCCTAAGTACTTCCTTTAGATAGTCAAAGTGTAAAAGATAAAAAGAACATAGAATATTGCACTGATAGGTTTTCCAGTACTCTTTAATTGCTGCTAGTATTTATCAGACATCCACAGAAGTAAACAATTGCTTCAAGCCTTCCTGAGGCCACTCTTCCCTGAGGCCATTCAGTGTATGCTTTGTTTTTGTTGTGGAGCCACACCTGGAAATGCCCACTTGGCACTCAGGAATCATTCCTCAGGTGCTCAGGGAATCATATGGAATTTCAGGAATCAAACCTGGGTCAGCTGTGTGAAAGGCTAATGCCACACCCATTATATTAGTGCTCCAACCCCAGTTCCTGCCATGTTGTATTTCTACAATAAATATCACTACTGAGGGGCCGGAGCAGTGGTGCAAGAGGGAGGGTGCTTGCCTTGCATGCACTGACCTAGGACGGACCTGGCATCCCATATGGTCCCCCAAGCCAGGAATGATTTATGAGCACATAGTCAAGAGTAACCCCTGAGCATCACCGGGTGTGGCCAAACATCTAAATAAATAAATAAATAAATACCAAACAAAAAACACTACTGAGCTTCTTCACTACCATATAGAAAAGTATGTTTGGTGACAACGTCTCATGATTTTAATGCATGTGAGCACTCCTAGTAGTTACTGAAGTTGGGAATTTTTTCTAGTATTTTATAATAACCCATCCGCTGTTTCTTTTTTTATTTGTTTGTTTTGTTTTTTTAATCACTGATTCATCTCTAGAAACACTTGAGACAGTATAAGTTCAAAAACTCCTATGACATGGAAGTTCTAGTGCCATATGACATTCATACTTTTTGGAACTAAGTTCTGAAGTATGTATATTAATATACTATTAATGAATAATATACATTATTAAGGCATAAACTAAGACACACTTAGATTCCATATTTATCCAAATGTATCTACTTGTTTTTAATTTTACTAGACTTCTCATAATGATTCAATGTGAAATAAACAATGTACAATGGTACAGTGTTCAACTTGGAGTTCAGCAGTAATAACTTAGTCTACATCATATTCAGATGATAGCATGCTGGAGGCCACTTTTTATGCTCCTTTCAGATAATAATTTTATCTGCTCTCAAAGAATAATAAAAAATGTGTGAATTATCTTGTTGTTATTTCACTTTATTATTATTCCTGTATTATCTGAAAGGAAGAGACAGGAAATCAAGGATGACTTGAAGTGGATTGGAAATGAACTAAAACACTAGCCAAATTCATTATTACACATGTCACTCATCAGATTCACATTATGTGTATTCAATTATTTTGGATTTAATATATTAGCTTATGAGCATTATAAAAGTTACAGAAAGACACTGAGATTTGTAATTCATAAAGTATAGTCAAGGCTCAATTACAAGATAGTACAAATCTAGAATTAATGTCAGTAGGTATTGCAACCTTATATTTATCTCTAGGACCCCTAGAACAAAGCAAGAATAAATGGTACATCTCTAATCTAGAAGTTTGTTTCCCTTTAAATTCATATGCTGAAATCTACCCTAATGTTTGGAAGTTAAACCTTTGGAAGGTAATTAGTTTATGAGATGAAATGAGACCCGTAACTTTGTAAAAGAGAGCTCACAAGACACCACACATTATGCCATTTGAAAGTGCAGTGAAAAGACAGTCATCAAAGAACTAGACACTAAGGAGAAAGCTATCACCAGACAATAAATCTGCTGACTCTCATATCATCAATTTCCCTGACTCTAGAAATATCAAAAATTTATATTTGTTGGCTATAAGCACTCTACAATCTAACTGATGATTAAAAATATTCCAGTACTAGTAAATGACATGAATTAGGAACAACTAGTTTATAGAAAGTTTTTATACTGACTTAGTATAAATTTTATTAATTTGGTCTTTGTTCGTGAATTTTTTTTCCATATTCTGTTGTGGTTATGACAGCAGAAAATATATAAAATTCTTCCTTGGAATAAATTGTGGTTCTTCTAATCTTGATTTCACCTCACAAAAATGAAATCACCTCAGTTTTATTGGTATTAATCAGAAATAACATGAATAATCAGAATTTGAACTTAAGTCTATTTCTAAGGTCATTTTGCATGCTGTCAAATTAATTTATTGCAATTGTGTCTTTATCTTTATGTGGAAAGCAAACATATATATATATATTATTTTTAGACATAGATATGGGTATATATATTTTCTACCAACTCAATTTGCATATCTTAATTTTTGTTGAGATCATTCTCAAGTATGATTATCTCCAAAATGTCTCATAAAAACATCCCTCTCCCTTGCTTTCTTATTGGCTTCTGCAGAATATAGTTCTACCATTCAGAAATTCCTCTTTAATAGACATTTATTTAATATTTAATAAATATTTATCAAGAGAGAGGTGCCAATCTTCTTATAATTTTGTTTTCAAAATAAATAACAAACCTTTTCTATAGAAAAAAGACCGAAAATACAACATCATATAATATTTCATTATATTCTTAATATTATTTAACTGTCAAAGAAAATTAGGCATATCTAAAGACTCCATATAGCATTCGTATCAAGAGACAAATAAGATGTTCATATAGTAAAATATTTTTCTTTGTGTCATAAACTAAACTTAGCAACTTATTATTGGATATTCACTGGATGATTAGTACATTCTAGGGAAGGCCAATTCCAAACAAATTGGGAATGGGAAAATATTTAATATATTTCCTTTGCCTCTTCTTTGTTCAAAGTATATTGTCTCTACTTTAAGGTGTATAATTTGGAAAATATTATTCCTAGACATCTATATATATATGGAAATATTCTTTCAGTAAGGAATATGATAGGCTTATACATAATTCCTTATAAAACATACAATTTTGTGTTGGGTATTTTTTTTTCTCTTTAAAGTAAGTCTGTATGCTCATTTTGCCTTGAACAATAATGTGGAGATTTTATTAAATAAATATCTATCCCTTTCTGGATTTGAGTTTGGTTTGAGTAACCCTGGCTAAACACAAGAAAGGGAAAGAGATTAATTTTTTTTTTTTTTGGTTTGTGGGCCACACCCGGTGACGCTCAGGGGTTACTCCTGGCTATTCGTTCAGAAGTCGCTCCTGGCAGGCACGGGGGACCACATGGGGAACCGGGGGATCGAACCACGGTCCGTCCTAGGTTAGCGCAGGCAAGACAGGCACCTTACCTCCAGCGCCACTGCCCGGTCCCCCAAAAGAGATTAATTTTATATATATTTATTATCCTAGGTATCTCCTTGCAAGATGCTTCAATCTTTAAATTAGAGTTATAATATTCCTCAAGGCAACTTTTTCCACACAGTATTTTTCCTCTCAGTTCTACTGATTAGTCTGTTTTCTAAGTAGGGATAGTAATCAATTTGTGATGATGCATTTTCATTATCATTCAAAAGATAACTATGCATTAT
Organism: Crocidura indochinensis; assembly: GCA_004027635.1. Taxonomy (NCBI): domain Eukaryota; kingdom Metazoa; phylum Chordata; class Mammalia; order Eulipotyphla; family Soricidae; genus Crocidura; species Crocidura indochinensis. Next base: position 9,028 of record PVKC010004816.1, read on the forward strand.
TATCTTTTGAATATTATGCATTGTTACATATCATATATGTTACATATAATTTTAATTATGCATTATATTTTGAATATGTATGCATATATTTACCCATCTCCTAATAAAACTATTTATTAAACTGGAGCATAGTATAGCAGGTAGGGTGCATTCCTTGCAACTGGCTTACCTCCGTTCAATTGCTAGCATTTGATCTTTCCCAAGTCCTCTATGAATCCTGAATGTAGAACAGGGAGTGAGCACTGAGCATTGCTGAGTGTGACCCAAAATAAAATATCTACTTACTAAAATTACATACAATATTTATAATTTCATTATGCTATAACTTATTCTGGGATCCCTTATGATACAAACAATATTGTCATCCATATTTTAAAGAAATGTATATGAGTGCCCATGAAGCCAAAATTCATTTATGGAATTTCAATACTCCCTAGATAGAGAGTTCTGGTTTATATTAATGATTTTCTACCATAAAATATTAATATACAATACAATATTTTATATAGCTAATGACTATAGGTTCTCTGTTCTGGAGTATGTTAATAATCTTTGCTAGGATATTTCCTGCATCTCAATGTTTTTCTTCTAGATGACTGGAAATCTTGACTGAGCTCACTAACGTTCATGAAGGTTTGTTGTCTGATATATATATACAATCTAAAATTACCAGTTATTTGTCTTTGATAATATACTTTTTAAGTATATTTCAACAGATTAATCTTTATCCTCCTTGCCTCAAAGTAAATAGTTCAATTTTTTCTATTATTATTGTGATATTGTTCTATGAATTGTTTGAGCCACTAATAATTTATAGAGTGCTAGTAAACAACTTGCCTCAAATATATCAGTCAGATGCTTAAATATCATTAGTTTGAATACATTTGTTTCAAACCTGTGTTACCACACACAATGCATTTTTAAAATTCAAAATTATTTGTCTACATAATCAAGGAGATTTGTCATGTTTTGGTTTAAAAAATAAAATGGGAATATAAAGATAGGGAAGGATGAAGAATAAGAATGTGTAACTCTGAGGTCCGATGTTTGGTGCATTTTCATTACTGGTGACTTATTCCATTCGTTCCATATACCTGAGAGGCATATAGAAATAGAACTGTGTACCATAAGACTTTACTCATTTGACTTGAGGAAATTGTGATTTGGAAAATAAGAACAGCTATAAACCCTAGATGAATTCAGTTTTGTTGTGGAGGCACAGAGAGAGTAATTAAATTTCCATGAAGAGCACTGTACAATGCTTAAAATTTTATCTTAAAAAAAATAAAAAGAAAAAAATATAAAAAAAATTTATCTTACTCCATTTTACCAATTTGAGTGTCCTGTGTCATAGTGTCTAAGTACATAACTTGAGAATAATAAAGCAGATTTTATAAGGTGACTGAATGGATTAAATGGCATAAATATTAGGTTAAAATGTTTGTCAATGTATATGCAAGAGTTCATGTATTAGACTGTAAACTACATAATAACTAGCATGAAATAAAGAGTTTATGACCTTCATTCCTTTGCTAAGTTTTCTGATACAATTTTAAGTATCTGGCTAAACAGATGTGACTACAAAGAGGGTTGAGATGAATAGGAAAGGCAATCACACAGATTTGAAGTGTTGGATGAGAAGGATTTAAAAGTATACTCAGATTGTTACTGTGCTCAGATTAGTAATTATGCATCTATGTTATTTCATTATAATGTGCAGACAGTTGTAATATGAAAGAAAAACTCAAGAGATGACACTAGAGAGAGAGAAGGATGAATAGTTGTTCACTGTTTCAGAGAGACAATAAATCCAGGAAATGGAGAAATGCCACACTGAGAATGACTTACTCTAATATGGTAATGGACTATCTGATATTCTTGAGCAATATCCTTCTTAGAGCACACCATGTCTGGGATATATCACTGTATCCAATCAGTGGAATAACATTCTCTAATGGTGTTTTGGAAAAGGATGTGTTGACATTAGCCAAAACCACAAAAAAGGATGTTGTCACTTCCCTGTGGCATGTAAGAAAAACATGGATATTTTGATGTCTTCTGTTACATACAAAATCAGCATAACTAAGGAAAATATCAATTTTCAAAGAACTACTGCAATGGTATGACTACAAAGAAAGTAATAAATTATTTTCTGAAGTATAGCTTGTAGAAGCGGGTCACATCTGGTGTTTGTATGTGTGTGTACACGTGGATATGAGATTGTGTGTATCTTTTTCAAGAATTTTTGCCTACCACTTAATTTAATATTGAAAAGGTTCCAACAGATTATAAAAACAACTCCCACACATCAATACTATGTTTCTAAACATTTTCTTGTTGGATTCCACGCTATTCATAAGTGAGCATCTAAAAAATAGAATACCTGTGGATGATATATACATATATCTATTTACATCTTTTATAAATTATGTCTTTTTAAACACTGAAAACTACATTTTGCACTCTAATTTCTAAGACTTTGTGTTATCAGCATCTCCTTTGAGGAATGGTTTACCAAACTCTCTTTTATAAATCTTTCATATTTATAAAGTGATGACTTTCTCCTGGCAGGTCTTATTCTCAGTCGGCTGAACTGGAAGTCATTTGTCTGAAGAGAGCCCCACTATTGAACAAACAACAAGAACCCACATCTCACAGAAAAAGCTTTTGGAAGAGAACTGAGATTGGCCCTGGGGTGGACATAATTCAAATGCAAATGCTTTTCATCAGTGGTTTGTCTAGGTTGCCAAATTTGGGGGCAAAAGAGGATTAACTACTTATCATTTTCTCTAATAATTAAAAAAAACAACAAAATTAATATTTGATTATAAAGATTTATGTTACAAAGAACCTGAGGAAAGCACTGGAGACCTCAACTGATCATTAGTGACAATGATGATCCAATGATGACTATTTGATTCTATCACATTGAATTTAATCTTATATGGACATTTGGCAAGACATTGATAACAAGTACAAAATGACTAGATCTATTGCTGTATAAACTTGAATTTGTTTTAACAAAACTCCTCCAAGCCTTTTGTTTCTTAGTTCTTTCTAATATCTCTAGACCAGTGATCTTTACCTGTATTTGATTGTGACCCTTTCCTACCAGGGGAGAGAATATGTTATGTAATAACATCTGGATATATTTTATATTTCAAAACTGGGGACATGGGACTAGCTGCTTGAGAATATAGATAAGGAATGTTATTAAATATATTACAATTCAAAGGTTGGTTCTTTACAAAAGTATTATCTGTCCTAAAATTTTAAGACTCCTTTCTTAACTTGTCCATTTTAAAATAATTTGACTATTAGTTATTTCAATGGGACATGGTTGTTGAAAGAGAGGCTAAGATCCAAGAAAAGGGAACAGTATTAACATTTATTATTCGCCAGAAAGCATAAAACACATAATAAAAGTCAAAAATTTCTCCAGACATTATCAAATATTCCTATGGGATAAAATAGCCACTGGCTGTGAACCCACTAATTTACTCTGATAAAAGTACTTGGTTTTAGTTTGTTCTTAGTAAATAATTGTTAATAAATGCATGAATAATTTATACCAATTATGGTTATCTGATAATATTGAGAGACTAGTATCTAAAGTCCTTTTTAAATTAACATTAGAAAAAATAAATATTAGAAAACAAAATGCAATCTATGTATTTAATAAAAAGACTGAAAACTTGAAATTATTAAAAAACACATAAATAATTGTATTTACTATGTATGGAGACTATCCATAATTTCTGCTAGAGAAATAAAATTTTTTTCTAGATAGAAATTAAAATTCAAGGATATGAGATAATTAATTAATTCAAAGTCACACAATTTCTATGCTAGAACTGAATATTACCTTTTCAGTGAGAACATAGTTATTTTTGTGTTTGTGAATATTTTTCCCTAGTACTATCCACTTCTATCCTACAAACAGAAAGACTGCTTTTTATATCTAGTTGCAAAGAACCAGTCTTTGATAAAATAAGCACTAGAATGAATAAGATTTAAATAAATAATATTTCCACTTAATATTTAATTTTCTTTATGTGTCTAATAAGAATCCTTATCATTGAGCTGCCATAGATCACCATCATCATTAGCCATGATGGAGACTAGCCAAGGGTCTAGATTTATGGTCCTGGAGGTCAACAAGGTACAAGTCTCTGTCTGTACTCCAGATGGTGTTTTGGATGGATGCTTGATGTAGTTGTTATTTAGAAGCCTGGCAGCATCCTTTGCAAAGTGGGGAGACACAGTTGGCATTTCTCTTTTTAGCATTTTGTTGCTTAATAGATGGTCTTAAATATGTGCCAGGGTTTGGGCAGGAAAACTGGAGACCTCTCTTGTCCCGACAGACTTTGGTGAGAGTATTTGGCTAACTGACTATTTTCTTTGATATTCTAGTCAACAAATATTTATTGAGGCTTTATTCTGTGTAGGACACTTGTCTAGGCACAGTTAGAGAACCATACTGTAAGATGTAATACCAAGCACTGAAAGTAGCTAAAAAGTTCATAAGAGAGAAAAGTACATGTGTTAGAGTAAATAAAAGTGGGCTATAATTGGAGTCATGAAAGAGGTGTCAATATAAATTTGTGGGGACTGAAAAGATCAAGAGTTGAAAGCAGTGGTTTTCAAACACTAGTCCGACCACCAGGCCTATTGCTGGTAGGCAGGTGTAGAAAGGTTGAAAAATACTGGTCTACCACAATGGTTATAACTGCCAGTTTGTGGAATGATATGCAGACAGGTGCTTGTTTTCAGGTTTAAAATCACTGAAAATCACTGCTATAAAAGAGTCAAGAATTAGGCTTCTGAAAAACTGGCCTTTGGTCTGGCCATTAAAAGATGGAGGTTTTTTTGATAGGTAAAACCAAATTCAAGAAGCAAAAATAGCAAATTCAGAGCGGTTAAGAAAATAACAAATTGAAAGAGAAGAAGACAATCTAGGAGATAATAATAGTAATCATAATGTGATAGTTAATCTGCAGTAAGTATTAGTCTTTACACATATTTATATAAAGTTGTTTTACAGGGCCCAGGAGATAGCATGGAGGTAAGGTGTTTGCCTTTCATGCAAAAGGTCATCGGTTCGAATCCCGGTGCCCCATATGGTCCCCCGTGCCTGCCAGGAGCAATTTCTGAGCATGGAGCCAGGAGTAACCCCTGAGCACTGCCGGGTGTGACCAAAAAAAAAAAAAAGTTGTTTTATTTATGTGAAATGTGAAACCAGTGTCAATTTGTTCATCAGGAATATGAGTAAACTGTACTCATGAGTAATTTTAGGGACTCATATAAGTGATTTAATTGGGAGTGGTGGAGAGGTGATACAGCATATAGGGCATTTGCCTCGCATGTCACAGACTCGGGCTTGATCCCCTATCAGGGGTCTCAAACTCATTTTACCCGGGGGCGCAAAGTCGGGGTGATCCTTGAGTGCAAAGTCAGTAGTAAGCCTTGAACATTGGGGGTTGTGACCCAAACAACTAAAACAAAACAAAACAAAATTCCTCTAGGGCAGGGCCACAAAATGTTGTACGGAGGGTCCTTTGCGACCCGCGGGCCACGAGTTTGAGACCCAGCCTAGATTGTTCCCTGAGCACTACCAGGAGTAATTCCTGAGTGAAGAGCCCAGAGTAACTACTGTGTACTGCTAGATGTGGCTCTAATTCCTAATATTTTTATAATCTGAAGGATAAATAATACAAATCAAATTGACTATATTAATTTGTATACTAATATAATTATAAAATGTAATTTTAAATATTTCTGGTAGAAGAGTTTGCAAAAAAAAAAAAAAGTGTTAGCTATCCCTCCACCTACCCTGCAATTATAAAATGATCTTGCAGGATATTTTATAATTTGTTTCTCTTTCCTTTGTTTTTGTGTGCAAGCTATATTCTAAATTTCTCCTTCCTTTCCATTTCTAGTATATCAGGGGAAAAAAAAACTAATAAAATTTCTCACCAGAAGCATATTACCTGAGTATTAATTCTAGCCCATGTTTGCACTCTGATCTTTGCCATCCAAAGGGTCCTGACTACCAACATCAATTTAATTTTCTTTATTCGCACCATGATGACCTATGTCCTTTCTCATTTTCTCATTTTTTTCATTTTATGAATCTCTTCTCATTCATTATGTATGTGTTTATCAAATGGCTACTATTATTATTATTTTTACTTCATGATCTGTTTGATGAGACTCAATTAAAATATAATTATTATTCCTTTCTTTCCCTGTTTTCTGAGGCTTCTTATTACTAGAATTTTATTCTCTTTTCATATGTAACTATCTCAGAAAGTTTTACTAAGATAACAAAATAGATATCCCTGTATATTATTCTATTCAACTGTTCAAATGTCCATAAAATTATCTGAAACTTGGGTATTGACTTATTTGCGTATGTGTTTTTTGTACATCTGACTAGAGATGACTTTCATGAGAAAAATAACTAGTTTCCCATAGTTAGAAAAATATCCACTGAGACAATTAATATTCAATTATATAATTTTATAACAGATATAAACATTAATATTGACTTCTCATATCCTAGTGAAATACAATTAATTTGGTTTTAGCCCTCAAGGCACTTACAGTTTAGCAGGCTCAATAGTTTCTATTAAAATAAATTCCTGCAAGGCTTAATATGAGAAATATTACTACCTATTTTACCCAAAGGTGGACACTGGGACTAGAGAGACTAAATGTTACTCAGTTGGACCTTAAATTTAGGTAGATCATCTTCAAAATCATCTGAAAACATTCAATTCTCTTCAATAATAAGATTGCTTATCTCAAACTTAGGCAATATTTAGATATGTAGAACTAGAAAAATTAAAGTGCTTTTATAAGAAATCTGAGAAACATATTTGTAAGGGAGAACACAAAGAAAATCTGTTAAAAAGTTTTAAGCATAATCATAATTTAGAACAGAACCTTAAGAGTAATTTAGGACACTATGGTAGGATCTAGTACAGTAGCTGACATTACAGTGAAGCAATACCATCATTAGAAGGCTATTTCTGTGTTCTGTGCTCTATGTCATATTTTTTGAGTTGAAAAGAAGTTTTAAAAATTGTGTTGTTTTAAAATATTCCTTTAATACTATGGTGGAATGAAAGGAAAGTTCATATTTATAAGGGCAACTCAATGCTCAGGCAGAAAATTCCAATTATACTCTGAAAATATCTATTTCAGATATTTTACACTGAAAAGTACCAATAAGCCTTGTGTTTAATGAGGACTATAGTTGCTTTTTATACCAATTATGAACTTGATGATGTTTATTAAAATAATTTTGGGTCCCTTGTTGCAGACAGACATATTCACTGGATCAAGTGTTATGTTCAGTTATGTCTAGCTTCTGTTTGAGTGAGGGTTTAATTAAACAAACCTAATCCAGGAGAAGAAACTTATTTTTAATCTCTAAGTAAAACTTATAGTGAGACTTAATAGAGGTATTTCTTTCATCTTCAATACAACCAATAGGGACCATTCTCTCTCACTTGTTTTATTCTAAAAATAAAACAACCAATTTATTGATAAATTTCTACTCTATTTTTTATCTTGAAATACTCACTTTTATTATCTAAATTTCTTTTTTCATTTTATCCTCAGTGTAGTGTTAGTTTTCCCTAATGTGTCTTATTGACTTCAGTTTGTGTTTTTTTTTTTTAATTTTTATTTTGACCAAAATGGATTACAAATCTTTCACACTAATTTTTAGGTACATAGTGACATTGAATCAGGGTCATTCCCACCACCAAAGTTGTCCTCCCTCCACCCCTGTTTTTTAATCCAGCAACTGAAATGGTTCTTATAAAATAAAAGTGATATAGTGTCACTCAGCTTAAAACAAAGGCAGACCTTGAAGATGCCTATGACATTCCATATAATGTAATCTTTATGGACTTTCTCTTCTCCTGATCTTCTCCATCCAATCCCATCCCAGTCATTCTTCTCCAATCACAGTGACCGCTTGATCATCCTGCAACTGCCCTGAATGTGACTCAATATTATGACAATTTTTCACTATTAATCTTTCACAGCATTTATAAATATCCTATAATTTTCATACTTCATTATCAGTTTCTTTCCATAAGCTCTTGGTCTTCCTATATTTTGTTCACTGTGATTTCCCATGCAAGACACCAAATTTGACACCGATAGTTGCTTAAAAATATTTATGTTGTGTGAATAAAATAAAAAGTGAATATACAATGCAAAAATGTTTTTCAGGAGCATAGATCAACTGCAGGACTAACTCGAAAAGATTTGGGTGGAGAATTCTGAGAAAAATACCCACTTTAAAGCCAATATCTAGTATTTTGACTCACTAAGAAATTATCTTTAGGGATATTGAATAACTCCACATTAAAGAGAAAATGCCTCTAAGTCAAACATTTTATACACTAACATTGCTGCCTTCAATGTCACTACAAAATTCATTTCTTGGTAACCTGCTACAGAGATTCAATCCTCTCTAAATAGTGTAAGATGTTTTATATGTAATCTAAACAGAAGCTTCATTTACTGAACTGTTGTTTATGTTTTCATTATACTCAACAGTAATCAATGATATCTTGGTGTAGCATTGGACAATATATGAAGGGCCTAGGAAGAATCTTCTTCACAATATTCCATAGACTTTCATGATCATATAGTATTCTCAAATATTTTAATTATTAACATGCTGTAGACAAGTACAATTTTATCAGCAGAACGTATGTCCCTTTGTGATTTTATTAAACCTTGCTAATGTGTAAATCTTTCTGGTAAGAGTAGCATTAACTGAGCAGTTCTATCAAGTGACTATTTTGCTAATTATTTTCAGTTAAGAATGAGAGATTGATGTCTACGAAGGAGATTAGGAAACCTGCGCAAACAGATGAAGCATAAGGTACTTATAGAAGATATTCAAAATAATTTGTAACCCCTGAGCACTGACGGGTGTGACCCAAAAACCAAAAAAAAAAAAAAATTCATCAGAAAATGTGTCTGTATTTGAGAATTCAAAGGAGGCATAGAGAGTAAAAGGTATGTAGTTGTCCATATTAAAAGAAGAGTCATGGAATCAGGGATTGTGGGGACACTGTGGACCATTTTTATTTTCTATTCAGGTTCATCATGCACATGCGTTTAGTGAAATTTAGTGGAAACAGCTCTGGGTATGTTGTTCCTAAGTTTGCTCCTTTCTATTTTAGGCACCTAGAACTGTGGTTTTTTCATCTGCACAATAGACCTAATACTATCTATCCTTTTCTTCTCCAATTGTTGGGACAAAATGCAATAATCAAAGGAAATATGATATGATGCATTTAATTTTAAAAAAGTATTTCTCAACTGAAGAAGAAATGTCAGAATAAAACAAAACATATTACTCATTTAATTTTAATATTCTTGTTTTTTCTCTGAACTTTTCATTTAAAATATTTATAAGATAGACTAATGCATACATAAAAATAAAAGTTTTTGTAGCTTGCCTTTACTTTAAAAAGTTAAACTAGGGGCCGGTGAGATAGCCAGGAGATAAGGTGTTTGCCTTCCATACAGAAGAATGGTGATTCAAATCCCAGCATCCCATATGTTGCCCTGTGCCTGCCAGGGGTGATTTCTGAGCATAGAGCCAGGAGTAACCCCTGAGCACTGCCGGTTGTGACCCAAACACCAAAAAAAAAACCCAAAAAGTTAAAGGATAGTTTTAGTAACTTACCTTTATTCCTTAGCCTTAAAATTAGCAAATAAGGGGCTAGAGCGATAGTACAGTGGTAGGGCTTTGCACACAGCTGAATTGCACAGACCTGGTATAGACTTCCGACATCCCATTTGGTCCTCAGAGCCTGCCAGGAGTGATTTCTGAGTACAGAGACAGGAGTAATCCTTGAGTGCTGCCAGGTGTGACCCCCTAAAAAAATCACACACACACACACACACACACACACACACACACACAAAACCAACAGAGAAACAAATAGCAAATAAGGACAAACTTATTTCAAGCACATCTGCCCACCACCTACCACTCATTATTTTTAATTTTTTGAGATAAAATAATTACAACACAATGATATACAGTCTTCGTTGATAATTCTGTTAGTTTTGTACATTGATAAAGTTGAAGAACATAAACAATTTGGGAAAATTTACAGGAGCAAAGCAAGCTTCCTTTTTCTATTGATATTCAATTACTGTGGCTAACCACCTCCACTTTATCAGATTGAAAAAGTTCATTTCCATTACTAATTTGCTGAGTCCTTTTATAAAGCACATCTCTTGTCTTTTGTCAAGTACTGTTTTTATATATCGTGATGTTCACCCCACCCTTTACTCTAATAGTATCACTTATCATACTAACTCTGAATGTTAAAATATTGATAAATTTCACGTGGCTCTTGTAAATTATCATTTTTAAATGTTCTAGAGTTAATTAGCTGCTTTTCAAATTATATTTCTGTTCATTAGGAATATTAACCTGTACTTTTATTTTTTGTGTGACATCTTCAAGGCTTTGACCAGGATAAGGTTGACATCAGAATTATTTGGAAATTTTGACTTCATTCTCTGTTTTAAGAAAAATAATGTAAATTTGATATTACTTCTTATCAAAATATTTACTAGAAATCATTATTAAAAGCTGTCTGGACTTGGCCTTTTCTTTGTGGGGCATTTTTGTGGTTCGTTTTTGTTTTATAAAGTAGGTTCATCATTACCATGCAGGACTCTTTTTCTTCCACAGCAATTGGCAAATCTCCAGATGGTAGCTGTTCTAGGGAGATTTTTAATTGCTAATTGAATTTCTTTTCTTGTTATATGCCTATTCATTTCAAAATTTTTATTAAGTCATTTATGGCTATTTGTAGTTTTGGGAAAAATTCTTTTTATGTAAGTTGGCTAATTTGTTTAACAAAGTTGTTCACAGTATTCCCTTTTAATCACATTTATATCTGTAGGGTTTATAAAGTAATTTTTGATTGTTTTCACGCATGTCTTTTATCCTTTTTTTACTTACTCCATCTGCAGGTTTCTCTCTTAAAAAAGATTTTAAAATAAGCGTTCTCTGGTTTTATTTATTTTCTCTGTTTTATTATTTATTGTCAGTGATTTATACTGTTAACTTTATGTTTTCTTTTTTTGCTTACTTTGACAATAGTTTATTTATAGTTTTGTTTTTTTTTTATAAGAGACAATTTTAAATTATTGACCTGAAACTTTTGTTCTTTTTAAGATATAAAGAAGTTATAAGCATTTCACTATGCACTGCCTTAGCTTCTGCCAAAAAAATTAGTAGAATATGTCTTCGTGTGTGTGTGTGTGTGTGTGTGTGTGTGTGTGTGTGTGTGTGTTTGAAAGAGAGGGTCCCTGGTTGTACTCAGGAGATTCAGCTCCCAATCACTGATTCTCTGTGACACTGGCCAGTGGTTCAGAGCAATGGCCAGAGGATGCAATGTTACTAGGCCCTGTGGGGCCAGCCATACTCAGGCCACCCCTTTTGTGTTGATGACTTCAGAATCACACCCAGTAGAGCTGCAGTCCCCCCTCCCCCCAATTTATACCAAGGGGAATCATGTGTTACATGGAATAGAACCCAGGTCAGGTAAATACTAGATATGCTCCTTAAAATTCCAAACCATGATATTATGTGTTGGAATCTGTTTTCATATCTAATTATTTAAAATAATATTGTTTGAGTACTCAACATTTTTCTATTATTAATTTGCAAGTTGATTTTCATTGTCATTGACTATTTTGATTTTAATTCTTTCAAATTCATTGAAATGTGTGATGTATGATATTTTTTGATAGAAAGCTGGATTCCATTTGCAGGTTTTTGGGGATCTTTGCATTGATGTTTATCAAGGAGATTGACCTATAATTTTACCTGTTTTTAGTAGAGTCATTCTCTGCTCTAGGAATAAATGTGATAGCGGTTTCACAGAATTTATAAAGGAGGATGCTGACTTCTCAATATTTTTAAAATGCTAGAAGAGTACAAAACTAACAGAATTATCAACATAGATTGTATATGATTGTGTTATAAATATTTTATCTAAAAATGTTGAAAAAATAATGAGAGGGGTCAGAGAGATAGCATGGAGGTAGGTCATTTGCCTTTCATGTAGAGGGACAGTGGTTTAAATCTTGGCATCCCATATGGTCCCCTGAGCCTGCCAGGAGCGATTTCTGAGCATAGAGCCAGGAGTAACCCCTGAGCGCTGCCAGGTGTGACCTAAAAGTCTAATAATAATAATAATAACAATAATAATAATAATAATAATAATATGTGCTTGAAATAAGTTTGTCTTTATTTGCTATTTGTTTCTTTGCTTTTTGTGTGTTTTTTTTTTTTTTGAGGGGGCCACACCTGGCAGTACTCATCAGTCTATCTGGAGCTGGCTTTTGTTCATGGGGAGATTTTTTATTACTGTTTCAATTTCTTTATTCTAGATTGTTCTATTCAGGTTTTCTTTTTATTTTGATTCAATGTTTAGAGTTTATATGATTCTTATTAATTTGTCCATTTATTTCAAGATCTCAAATGCTGACATAAAGAAAAAACTATTGAGAAAGGAAGTAGATTATTTGTCTTATACAATTTATTTTAGAGATATATTAGAAAATGCTTAAAGAGTGCTGGAGCGTGGCACAAGTGGTAAGGCATCTACTTTGCGTAGGAATTCACAGCTGGATTCCCCCGCGTCCTGTATGGTCCCCAAGTCAGGAGCGATTTCTGAGTGCACAGTCAGAGTAACCCCTGAACGTCACCAGTGTGGCCCCAAAACAAACAAAAACAACAACAACAACAACAAAAAAAGAAAAGCCTTAAAGAGAATATCTCTTTTAATATCTGTTGGAGTTGGTTTTGTTTGTTTGTTTTCTTTTTATTTTGTTCATAAATGTCACTTCAAGTCTTCTCTTCCCTTCCTAACTTATTTTGTTTGTTTTAGGGCCACATCTGGTAGTGCTCAGGGCTTAATCCTGGCTCTATGCTCAGGGATCACTCTTAACACGCTTGGGGACCAAACCTGTGTCAGTTCCTTATAAGTCAGACAGCCTCCTACTCATTGTACTATCTTTCCCGCCTCCTTATTAATTTTCTTATTCTTTAAATAAGATATAAAGCTTGACGTTGTCTTCTTTTCAATTTTACTTCAGATATATTGAAATTATGTCATGAGATGTAATCCTTCTCCTAATTTCCTGTTTTACTAAATAACCTCTTCTTTTGGTATTTAAAAGCCCACCTGGATTACAGGGCCTTCCCCCATCCTGATGGGTGGGGTTCTGAATAATAAAAAAAATAGTGCCAATTTTGGGTTGGGGAGAGCTTGGCAAAGAAAGCACATGGTACATAGACAGCACATGGAAGAGGTCGTTCATGGTAGAGAAAGGACATGAAGAATAAAGCCAGCTGACTCCAATGAATATCTTTTATGATTGCTGTATTATTTCTCCACCACTACCCTGCTTCATCAGACTCTTTGGCCTAGAGGTTAGAAATACTGTGTCTGGGCAGTATCACCCAACTCATGGACTTTGTTGTTTTAATTAATTAATTAATTAATTAATTGTTTCTAGGCCACATCTGTTAGTGCTCAGGGTTACTCCTGGCTCTGAGCTCAGAAATGACTCTTGGCAGGCTTGGGGGACCATATGGATGTCAAGAATTGAACCTGGTTTATCCCGGGTCAGCCACATGGAAGGAAATTGCCCTACCACTGTGCTATCTCCCCAGCCCCAACAGCTTGTAGACTTTATATTTTTATTTTTATCTACAATTATGTACATATGTATTTATATTTTTTTCTCTTCTAGACTTTGAATATATTTGTCATTCTAAATGCCTATAGTAGGAGTAATTTTTTCAGTGTCTATATTATTAAGTAATTGCTCTTCTCTCTTACAATTACTATGCCATGTTTGATATTTCTTTAGATCTATATAACTTTTGTATCTATGAAGCTAAAATAAAATTCTAATAGGTAAAAATAATCTTTTATTGGTTAATGTGTTTTGACACTTTTTTATGTAATTAGCATTAGAGTACAGCTTCCATATTCTATTTGTCTTTTTTGTTGTGTTAGTTGTTATTATGGTTGTAGGAACTCTTCCTGACAGTGTACAGCATATCAGGGTTAGTTTAAGTGGTGCTTATGTTAATATGTAGATGTATCTTAGTAATATTTGAGTATCATGCTTTATCAAGCATTGAACTTTGCAACATTTGCTCTCTCACGTGAGCCACATCACGAATACCTTCTTCCATATGTCTTCCATATTCTTCCTTGTCTGACTATTACTTAGCATAGAAAGATCACTTAATTTTTTTTATACTTTGATGTAATTTTGCTGTCTTATTGATAGCATTTTTGAAATGGACACTTGGTCATTATATTGTAATATTTTTCAGATGCTGAATTATTTCTCTGTTTAGTTCTAAAAGTTTGAAATGTATATCCTATGAATTTTCTTGAGTTATATTTGTATTTTAGATTTTTTTTAATTTGGGAATTTTGCTGTCATATTTTCAAATATTTTAATATTTTCTATCTTTTTCAGTTAGGACTAACTTTGTATTATTATTTTGCGGCTGATCTTGTTCTATAGGCCCCTTAGATGCCATATGATTTTAATTATTTTCCCTATTCTCAAGCTAGATATAGCAATTAATGAAATTTTAACTTGATTAATTTTTCTATTATTTAAAATTTGCTTTTCATCTGTTCTACAAAATTGTAAGTTTTTTATGGCTCATTTTTAAAAAACTTTTATCTTCTTTTAACACAGTCAACTACTTGTCGACTTCTGTCATACTTTAATAATTTTAGACAGTTGTTTTCAGTTCTTTGAACAAGTATTTTATGTCTAGAAATCTTAACCTGCCAACTCCAAAATACAGGTGCTGTCTTTCATTTTGTCTTTTATTCTATTTGCGTT